>SJXQ01006333.1:0-60002 GCA_006408695.1 Aepyceros melampus | reverse complement strand
ATACATTCATCGCTTGGGACTGGTGCATGGGGATAATCCAGAGAGTTGATATGGGGTGGAAAGGGGGGGGTTCAGATTTGGGAACTCATGTACACCTGAGACGGATTCATGTCAATGTATGGCAAAACCAATACAGTAATGTAAAATAAAGTAAAAAAAAAAAAAAAAAACTGGCATAAAAAGAAAAACATCCTCCAAGAATGTACTTTACAATTTTCAAAATTTTGTTTGTCTTACATATAAACTGTATCCATCTAATTTTCTGCTGGCTAAGGAAGATGGCTAGGCTTCAACATTATGTGAACCGAGAACTTCCAGATGTACAAGCTGGATTTAGAAAAGGCAGAGGAACCAGAGATCAAATTGCCAACATCTGCTGGATTATAGTAAAAGCAAGATAATTCCAGAAAAACATTTACTTTTGCTTCATTGACTACACTAAAGCCTTTGACTGTGTGGATCACAACAAACTGTGGAAAATTTTTCAAGTGATGGGAATACCAGACCAACTTACCTGCCTCCTACAAAACCTGTATCACGTCAAGAAGCAACAGTTAGAACGGGACATGGAACAATGGACTGGTTCCAAATTGGGAAAGGAGTACATTAAAGCTGTATATTGTCACCCTGCTTATTTAACTTATATTCAGAGTACATCATGTGAAATGCCAGGTAAAAGCACAAGCTGGAATCAAGATTGCTGGGAGAAACATCAATAACCTCATTTATGCAGATGACACCACACTTATGGCAGAAAGTGAAGAACTAAAGAGCCTCTTGATGAAGGTGAAAAAAGAGAGTGAAAAAGCTGGCTTAAAACTCAACATTCAAAAAATGAAGATCGTGGCATCTGGTCCTATTGCTTCATGACAAATAGATGGATGAACAATGGAAATGTGAAAAACTTTATTTTCTTGGGCTCTAAAATCACTGCAGATGGTAACTGCAGCCATGAGATTAAAAGGCGCTTGCTCCTTGGAAGAAAAGCTATGACCAACGTAGACAGCATATTAAAAAGCAGAGACACTTTGCTGACAAAGGTCTGTTTAGTCAAGACTATGGTTTTTCCTGTAGTCATGTATGTATGTGAGAATTATACCATAAAGAAGGCTTACCACTTGCAAAGAATTGATCCTTTTGAACTGTGGTGTTGGAGAAAGACTCTTGAGAGTCCCTTGGACTGCAAGATCAAACCAGTCAATCCTAAAGGAAATCAATCCTGAATATTCATTGGAAGGACTGAAGCTGAAGCTGAAGCTCCAGTACTTTGGTCACCTGATGCTAAGAGCTGACTTGTTGGAAAAGACCCTGATGCTGGGAAAGATTGAAGGCAGGAGGAGAAGGGGATGACAGAGGATGAGATGGTTGGATGGCATCACTGACTCAATGGACATGAGTTTGAGGAAACTAGGAGATGGTGAAGTACAGGGAAGCCTAGTGTTCTGCAATCCAAGAGGTTGCAAAGAGTTGGACATGG
The DNA here is from genome assembly GCA_006408695.1 of Aepyceros melampus. NCBI lineage: Eukaryota > Metazoa > Chordata > Mammalia > Artiodactyla > Bovidae > Aepyceros > Aepyceros melampus. The sequence goes on along the minus strand of SJXQ01006333.1, from coordinate 58,525 downwards.
CTGAACAACTGAACAGCAAGGCTCAGTGGTAAAGAATTTGCTGCATTGCAGTAGATTCTGGTTTGATCTCTGAGTTGGGAAGATCTCCCGAAGAAGAAAGTGCAACCCACTCAAGTATTATTGCCTGGAAGATTCCATGGACAGAGGAGCCTGGTGGGCTACAGTCCATGAGGTGGCAAAAGAGTTGGACAACCTTAGTGACTAAACAACAATGAAGGAAACAATGCTAACTATAAAGGTCACTGATAAATGAACATAAGATACTCAAGTAACTCATATACATTTTAATTGCATGAGTTATTACATAAAAATTTATAGTTTACATTTATTATTAATCCAATAGTGTTTGAAATAATAATCTTAGAAAAATTATAATAAAATGGTGTTAACTTATCTCACTGCTAAAGATTCCATTATTGGTAAAGCAAGGAAATGTTGAGTACTTCTGAACTCCATAGCAATTTTTATTCAAATAGAAACTCATTCAGACTGGATCTGTTTTTGGCTATTTAACAGGTTCAAAGAGCTTTTCTTCTTTTTTTCAGGTATATAGACCATTTGCATTTTTATTCAAGACTTCAATCTTGAGATACACTAAGAGAATTTCTTTTTAGATGTATGGTGAAGATTTAGTCTTATGGAAAATTACCATAATTGTTAGTTCTGTGCATTGTTAGTATTATCTGTGTATGGTGTTCTGCCAACATGTATGTTATTACTTTCATCAGATCAAACATTAGGAGAAAAATGAACACAAAATAAACATAAAAATGTGACAACCAGTGTATGTCTTTTTTTTAAAAAATTGAAGTATGATTGATTTATAATATTAAGTTAATTTCAGGTGTGCAAAATAGTGATTAGAAATTTTTATAGATTATACTCCACTTATAGCATTTTAAAATATTGGCTATATTCCTTCTGCTATAAAATATATCCTTGTAGCTTATATATTTTAGATGTAGTATAGTGTGTACCTCTTAATTCCTTCATTCTATTTTCCCTTCCCTCTCCTCAGTGGTGACAGCTAGTTTGTTCTCTATATCTGTGAGTCTATTTCTATTTTGCTACATTCAATAGTTTATTTTTTAGATTCTACATATAAGTGAAAACATACAGTGTTTGTCTTTCTCTGCTTGACTTATTTCACTAAGCATAATACCCTCCAGATTCATCCATGTTGCTGTAAATGTCATTATTTCCTTTGATTTTAAGCTGAGTAGTATTCTATTGTATATGTATATCACATCTTTATCCTTTCATCTGTTGGTGGACCCTTAAGTTGCTCCCATAACTTGATTCTTGTAGATAATGGTTCTATGAACATTGGGGAGCATGTATCTTTTTGAATTAGTGTTTTTGTTTTTCAGATAAGTCCCAGCATGAAATTGTTGGGTCATGTGGTAGTTCTATTTTTAGTTTTTTGAAGAACTTCTATATCATTTTCCACAGTGGCTACACCAAGTTCCATTCCCACCAACAGTGTAGGGGGGTTCCCCTTTCTCTACATCTTCACCAGCATTAATTATGCATGTTCTTTTTGATGATAGCCATTCTGACAGGTGTGAGGTAATGGCTCACTTTGGTTTTGATTTTCATTTACCTAAGAATTAGCAATTGTGAATATCTTTCCATGTGCCTGTTGGATATCTGCATGTTCTCTTTGGAAAAATGTCCATTCAGCTCTTATGTTCATTGTCCATTTTTTAACCAGATTTTTTGGATGTTGAGTTGTATTATATGTTCGGAGTATTAACCCCTTATCCATCATGTACTTTGAAAATATTTTCTCCCATCCAGTAGGATTTCTTTTCATTTTGCTGTGCAAAAGCTTTTAAGTTTAGTTAGGTCCAATTTATTTATTTTTGCTCTTATTTCCTTTGCCTTAGGTGAGAGATTTAAAAAAATTGCCATGATTTATGTTAGAATGTTCTGTTTGTGTTTTCCTCTAGGAGTTCTATGGTTTCTAATCTTACATTTAGGTCTGTAATCCACTTGTAGTTTATTTTTGTGTGGTAGTAGTGGTGGTAGTTAATGTTCTAACTTCATTGTTTTACATGTAGCTGTTCAGTATTCCCAGCAGCACTTACTGAAAACATTGTCTTTTCTCTGTTTTGTATTCGTGTTTCCTTTGTCATAGATTAATTGCTCATGAATGTGTACATTTTCTTCTGGGCTCTCTGTATTGATTCATTGATCTATATATCTGCCTTGTGCAAGTACCCATACTGTTTGTTACTGTAGTGTAAAAGTGTAGTCTAAAGTCAAGGAATGTGATACCTTCAGCTCTGTTCTTTTTGCCAATATTGTTTGGGCTCTTCAGGGTCTTTTGTGTTTCCATAGAAATTTTAAAATTATTTCAGTTCTGTGAAAAATGCCATTGGCGTTTTGATAGGAATTGTGCTGAGTCTGTAGATTGCCTTGGTTAGTAAGGTCATTTTAGCAATATTAATTTTTCCAGTTCACAAACAGGGTGTATCTTTTCATATGTTTCTGTTATCTTGAATTTTTCTCATCAGTGTTTTATAATTTTCCAAGTATATATCTTTTACCTCCTTAGGTAGGTTTATTCCTAGGTATTTTATTTTCTTTAATGCAATTGTAAATGAGATTGCTTTCTTAACTTCTGGTTTGTTGTTAGTGCATAGAAATGCAGGTTTCTGTATGTTAACTTTGTATCCTACAACTTTCCTAATTAATTGATGAGCTCTCGTCATTTTCTAGTGATGTCTCTAGGATATCCTATGTATAGTATCATGTCATCAGCAAACAGTAACAGTTTTACTTCTTCTTTTTCAATTTGGGTTTCTTTTATTTCTTTTGTGTGTGTGTGTGTGTGTGTGTGTGTGTGTGTGCATGTGCGTGTGTGCACCTGATTGCTGTGCCTAGGACTTCTAATACTGTGCTGAATAGAAGTGGAGAGTATGGTCATCTTTATCTTGTTTGTGATCCTAGAGGAAATACTTTCAGGTTTTCGCCATTGAGTATGATGTTAGCTGTGGGCTTATTATATATGACTTCTATTATGTGCAGGTACATTCCCTCTATATCCCCATCCTGTAGAATTTTTACCATAAATGAATGTTGAACTTTGTTAAAAGATTTTTCTGTATCTATTAAAATGACTTTTATGAAAAGACTTTTATTCTTCAAATTGTTAATGTGGTTTATCACATTGTTTCATTTGTGGATATTGAATCATGCTTGCATCCCTGGGATAAATCCCACTTGATTATGGTATATGGTCCTTTTAATGTTTGTGTGATTTGGCTTGCTAACATTTTGTTCAGCACTTTTGCATCTATATTCATCAATTATATCACCTGTAATTTTCTTGTGATATGTTTGTCTGGTTTTGGTATCAGTGCAATGCTAGCCTCATAGAATGAATTCAGTATTCCTTTCTTTGCAATTTTTTGTAGTTGTTTGAGAAGGGTAGATATTAGTTCTTCTCTAAATGTTTGGTAGAATTCCCCTGTGAAGACATCTGGCCCTGGATTTTTGTTTTTGTTGGGAAGTTGTTTTTAAATTATTGGTTCTATTCATTGCACATTTCTAGGAATTTATGCATTTCCTCTAAGCTGTCCCTTTTATTGGCATATAGCTATTTGTAGTAATATCTTTTGACTCTTTTTATTTCTATGCTATCAGTTGTAGCTTCTTTTTCATTTCTGACTTTCTTGATTTGGGCCCTCTCTTTTTTCTTGATGTGTTTAGCTAAAGGTTTATCATTAAAAAAAAATTGTTTAAAAGAACCAACTCTTAGTTTCATCTATCTGTTTTTTTTTTTTTTTTGGTCTCTATTTCTGCTTTAATCTTTATTATTTCTTTCCTTCTACTACCTTTGTGTTTTACTTGTTCTTTTTCAAGTTCTTTCAGGTGTACAGTTAGGTTCTTTATTTGAAATCTTTCTTGTTTCCTGAGGTAAGCTTGTATAACTCTAAGGATGATAGCCTTATGAGAATTCCCTTGTATGTAACTAGTTACTTTTCTCTTGCGACTTTTAATGTTCTCTCTTTATCTATAATTTTTACCATTTTAATTACAGTGTATCTTGATGTGTTTGTTTTCCGGTTGACCTTGCTTGGAACTTCTTTGTGTAGATTTGGATATCTCTTTCCTTTCTCAAATTAGGGACTTTTTTTTGGTCAATTATACCTTCATATATACTCTCTGCCCCTTCTTCTCTCCCTTCTCCTTCTGGGAACCCTATAATCTGAATGTTAGTATGTTTAACATAGTCTCAGAGGTCTCATAAATGCCCCCATTTCTTTTTATTTCTTTTCTGTTCATCTTCTGTGATTTCCACTACTCTCTTCCATCTTGCTGATCTTTTCCTCTGTATCATTTAGCCTACTTTTAATTCTTCTTAGTGTATTTTTCATTTCATTTCATCTTTGTTTGGTTTTCTTTATGTTTTCTAACTCTGTAAACTTCTGTCTTCTCACTCTGTGCATCTATTCTTTTCCTGAGTTCTTTCAGTCTTTTATGATCTTTATCTTGAACTCTTAGCTAGATGGGCTATCTGCACTTCACTTAGTTCTACTTTTGGGATTTTATCCTGTTCTTCTGTTTGGAAAATGTTCATCTGCCATCTCATTTCACCTACCTTGCTGTTTTTATTTCTGTGTATCTGGTATGTTGGCTACATTTCCTGAACTTGGAGAAGTGGCCTTTTTTCTAGGAGCTATCCTATTAGTTCCAGAATCATGTACTCCTCTCTGGTCACTGGAGGTATATGCTCTAGTTGTGCCTTCTATGTGGGCTTCTTGGGTCCTTCCGTTATGGTGGGGTGAGTACTCTGGGTGGTCTAGCAGGCTTAACTGGCCCCTAGTCTAATTGGTTACCAGGTCCCACCTGGTGCAGAGACTTCTGGCTGCTGCTTGGTGAGGCTGGGTCACAAGGTGGCTGGCTATAGATTTCTGGGTGTCTTGGAGCTAGTACTGTCTCCTTGGCAGCCAGAGTTGGATTCCAGGACATTGGGCACCTGGTACCTGCACATTGGTGGATGGAGCTTGGTCCTAGAGCTAGTGCTGGTCCATTGGCAGGCAAAGCCAGGTCCTGGGGTCTAGCTGCAGAATCAAGAAGTCCCAGAGTTGGTGGTGGGTGATGCTGATTCTTGACACAGCTGGCTGCAGTGTCTGGGGTGTCCCAAAGCTTGTGTTGGCCTACTGGTGGCCAGTGTTTGGGCCCTGCTGTTCCAGGTCTGGAGCTGTTCTTCTGGTGGATGGGCTTTGTCCACTGGTTGCAGGACTGAGATGTTCCTGTTGTCTTCCTTCTGGTGGATGAGGCTAGTCACAGGCTTGAGCAGGCTCATTGGTGGGCAGAGTTAGTGATTCTGGAGCTGGTGCCTGCCTACTGTTGGGCGGAGATGGGTTCTAGAGTCTCTGGCTTAGATCTAGTGCCTGTGCACTGCTGTGTAGAGCTTGGTGCTGGCCCCTCTGGTGGCCAGGGCCATGTTCAGGGGTTTCTTTGGACTCAGGATTTCTTAAGGCAAATTATTTTCTGGTTTGTGGATGGGGCTGTGTCTACACCCAGTTAGATGCTTGTCTCAGTACTGATGCTGACAGGGTGTTGGGTGAGGCTGAGTGCCAGTGCTAATAAGCTAGAGGATGGAATTCCAAAATTATGCTTCCCAGCACCAGTGTCATCATGGTAGAACAAGGCCACCAAAATGGCTGCTACCAGGTTCTATGTCCTCAAGGTGAGCTCTAGATGATTCCTGCCTCTCTAAGAGGCTTATCAAGGTTAGCAGGTAGGTCTGACTCAGGCTCCAATAAAAGTACTGCTTCTTCTTTGGCACATGTGAGATCTTTCTGTGCACACTTTGAGAGTAGAATCTGTTTCCTGCAGTCCTGTGGGTCTCCCAGATGAAAACCCCAATGGCCTTTTAATCCAAATGGTCTAGGGAGTTGTCTTCCCAGCACAGGACTCTTATGCTGGGGAGTCTGATGTGTGGCTCGGGCCTCTTAGTTCTTCGGGAGAATTTCTGCACTTGTAATTATTCTTCCATTTCTGGGTTGCCCACTCAAACATATAGGTCTTGAGTATACCATAACTCTGCCCCTCCTACCCATTTCATTGTGGTTCCTTCTTTATATCTTTAGTAGTAGATCTTTTCTGATAGGTCCAGGTCTCTTGTGCTCATAGGTGTCCTTTCAGTTCAGTTCAGTTCAGTTGCTCAGTCACGTCCAACTCTTCACAACCCCATGGACCACAGCATGCCAGCCATCCCTGTCCATCACCAACTCCTGGAGTTTACTCAAACTCATTTCCATTGAGTCAGTGATGCCATCCAACCATCTCATCCTCTGCCATCCCCTTTCCTCCTGCCTTCAATATTTCCCAGCATCAGGGTCTTTTCAAATGAATCAGCTCTTAGCATCAGATGGCCAAAATATTGGAGTTTCAGCTTTAACATCCGTCCTTCCAATGAAAACTCAGGACTGATCTCCTTTAGGATGGACTGGTTGGATCTTCTTGCAGTCCAAGGGACTCTCAAGAGTCTTCTCCAACACCACGGTTCAAAAGCATCAATTCTTTGGTGCTCAGCTTTCTTCACAGTCCAACTCTCACATCCATACATGACTACTAGAAAAACCATAGCCTTGAGGAGATGGACCTTGTTGGCAAAGTAATGTCTCTGCTTTTTAATATGCTGTCTAGGTTGGTCATAACTTTCCTTCCAAGGAGTAAGCATCTTTTAATTTCATGGCTGCAATCACCATCTGCGGTGATTTTGGAGCCCTATAGTTGTAATTTTGGTATGTTCATGAGATGAGGTGAGCTTAGTGTTTTTCTCCTCCACCATCTTTGCCCATCTCTTTAGTAGTGTGTAAGTCTTTTGTGAGTGAAAGTTGGTCAGCCGTGCCTGACTCTTTGTGACCCTATGGACTATACAATCCATGGAATTCTCCAGGCCAGAATACTGGAGTGGGTAGCCTTTCCCTTCTCCAGGGGTCTTCTCAACCCAGGGATCGAACCCAGGTCCCCCGCATTGTAGGCTGCTGCAATCACCATCTGCGGTGATTTTGGAGCCCTATAGTTGTAATTTTGGTATGTTCATGAGATGAGGTGAGCTTAGTGTTTTTCTCCTCCACCATCTTTGCCCATCTCTTTAGTAGTGTGTAAGTCTTTTGTGAGTGAAAGTTGGTCAGCCGTGCCTGACTCTTTGTGACCCTATGGACTATACAATCCATGGAATTCTCCAGGCCAGAATACTGGAGTGGGTAGCCTTTCCCTTCTCCAGGGGTCTTCTCAACCCAGGGATCGAACCCAGGTCCCCCGCATTGTAGGCAGATTCTTTACAAGCTGAGCCACAAGGGAAACCCAAGAATACTGGAGTGGGTAACCTATCTCTTCTCAAGGGGATCTTCCCAACCCAGGAATCAAACCGGGGTCTCCTGCACTGCAGGTGGATTCTTCATCAACTGAGCTATTAGGGAAGCCATAAGTCATTTAACAGGCACCATCAAATGAGTGGAGTAGCTCCTCTCTGGCCTCCTGTGCCCATGCAGTCACTGCTCCTTGGATGTGGGGTTGCTCTTCTCAGCTGCCGCCTCTGACCTCTGGCGTTGGGTAGCTCCTCTCGGCTGCCACCTCTGACCTCGGACATGGGGTAGCTCCTCTTGGCTGCTCCTGTACCGTCACAGCTTGGTCACTGCCCCTGACCTTGGACAAGGAGTATCTCCTCTCGGCCACGCTTCTGCAGGGTCCGTTGCAGCCGCCACGCTTCTGCGCAGTCTGTCCCACCTGTGGCAATTGAACTATGGACAGAGGTTTGTGACATTATACAGGAGACAGGGATCAAGACCATCCCCATGGAAAAGAAATGTAAAAAAGCAAAATGGCTGTCTGAAGAGGCTTACAAATGGCTGTGAAAAGAAGAGAAGCGAAAAGTCAAGGAGAAAAGGAAAGATATTNGAGTTCATGTATACTCATGGCTGATTCATGTCAATGTATAGCAAAACGAATACAGTATTGTAAAGCAAAACAAACTAAAAAATAAAAATTAATTAAAATATATATATATATGTTTCTTGCTCCCATATGGAGCTGCAAGAAAAACTTATGTTGGACAGTCTAATGTATAGAAAAGGACGTTTTTAAAGTTCAAAACATGGAGTAAAGTCTTGCAATTCCAAAGTTTTCCATCTAAATATTTTGTTGTTCAGTTGCTCAGCCATGTCCAACTCTTTGCGACCCCATGGACTACAGCATGCCAGGCTTCCCTGTCCTTCACTATCTCCCAGAGTTTGCTCAAACTCATGTCCATTGAGTTGATTATGTCATCCAACCATCTCATCCTCTGTCACTCCCTTCTCCTCCCGCCTTCAATCTTTCCCAGCATCAGGGTCATTTTCAGTGAGGCAGTTCTTCATATCAAGTGGCCAGTCTTGGAGATTCATTTCAGCATCAGTTCTTCCAATGAATATTCAGGGTTAATTTCCTTTAGGATTGACTGGTTTGATCTCCTTGCAGTCCAAGGGACTCTCAAGATTCTTCTCCAGCACCACAGTTTGAAAGCATCAGTTCTTTGGTACTCAGCCTTCTTTATGGTCCAACTGTTACATCTATACATGACAACTGGAAAAACCATAGCTTTGACTATTTGGAACTTTGTTGGCAAAGTGACGTCTCTGCTGTTTAATACACTGTCAAATTTGTCATTTCTAGACATTTTATATAAGTGTTGTGCTTAGTAACTCAGTCATGTCTGACTCTTTGCAACCCTGTGGACTGTAGCCCACCAGGCTCCTCTGTCCATGGAGTTTTCCAGGCAAGAATACTGACGTGGCTTACCATTTCCTTCTCCAGGGGATCTTCCTGACCCAGGGATCAAACCAGCATCTCTTGTGTCTCCTCCATTGCAGGCATTCTTTACTTGCTGAGCCATTAGGGAAGCTTTAAGATTTGCCATAGCTTTTCTCCCAAGGAACAAGCATTTTTTAATTTCATGGATGCAGTCAACATGCGCAGCAATTTTGGAGCCCAAGAAAATAAAGTCTGTCACTATTTCCATTGCTTCCCCATCTATTTGCCATGAAGTGATGGGGCCAGATGTCATGATCTTCATTTTCTGCATGTTGAGTTTTAAGCCAGTTTTTTCGCTATCCTCTTTTACCTTCAAGAGGCTCTTAAGTTCTTCGCTTTCTGCCACTAGAGTGGTATCATCTGCATACCTGAGGTTATTGATATTTCTCCTTGCAATTTTGATTCCAGCTTGAGCTTCATCCAGCCTGGCATGTCACATGAGGTACTCTACATAGAAGTTAAATAAACAGGGTAACAACATAAAAGCCTTGAAATACTCCTTTCCCAATCTGGAACCAGTCAGTTGTTCCAAGTCCAGTTCTACCTATTGCTTCTTGACCTGCATACAGGTTTCTCAGGAGACAGGTAAGGTGGTCTCAAATTCCCAACTCTTAAACAATTTTCCACAGTTTGTTGTGATCCACATAGTCAAAGGCTTTAGAACAGTCAATGAAACAGAAATAGATGTTTTTCTAGAATTCCTTTGCTTTTTCTATGATCCAGCAGATGTTGGCAATTTTATCTCTGGTTCCTCTGCCATTTCAAAATCCAGCTTGGACATCTGGAGGAAATTCTCAGTTCACACACTATTAAAGCCTAGCTTGAAGGATTTTGAGCATAATCTTGCTAGCATGTGAAATGAGTGCATTATGAGGCAGTTTTAACATTCTTTAGCCCTGTCCTTCTTTGGAAATGGAATGAAAACTGACCCTTTCCAGTCCTGTAGCCACTGCTGAGTTTTCCAAATTTGCTGGCATATTGAGTGTGGTACTTTAACATCATCATCTTTTAGGATTTGAAATACCTCAGCTGGAATTCCTTCATCTCTACTAGCTTTTTTCATAGGAATGCTTCCTAAGCTCCACCTGACTTCACACTCCAGGCTATCTGGCTATAGACGAATGATCACATCATCATGGTTATCTGAGTCATTAAGACCTTTTTTGTACAGTTCCATATATTCTTACCACGTTTTCTTAATATCTTCTGGTCCTTTTAATATCATTTCTGTTCTTTATTGTGTCCATGCTTGCATGAAATGTTTCCTTGGTACCTTGGTATCTCTAAGTTTCTTGAAGAGATCTCTAGTCTTTCCCATTCTAGTGTCTTCTGCATCAGCTGTTATATTCTTTACCACTGAGCAACCTGGGAACCCTCTAAATATTTACACAGTGACAATCGGTTTAGTAATTGAAAACCTTGTATGCATGCAGAACTTAATTCATAAACTGATGGACATGTTGAGGGCAAAGAAGCTTCTGTCCAAGTCCAATATGATCATTCCTGGGATTTTTAGAACAAGGAAGAATAAAGTTATGTAAGTATTTGTGCTTCTTCTCCTTTGTGTCCGAGGAGCCAAGGAAATATTCCAGGATGCCAGACTGATATCAACACTGTTTTCTAGGAGAAACTAAAGAAAGTTGTTGCAGCCACACTCTCCACTGAAGCCAAGAGACTCACAGAATCCTTGGTTACATCAGGGTATCTTACGGTCTCCCAAGAGTCATCATGTCTTTAGGCTACAAATTACTACAATGCTGTGGATACAGGAGAATAACAAGGCAACTCCCAAGCCCTACAGGGAATTCAAGAATCCTGCCAAAAGCAACCAGAAGCACCTTGCTCTGATGACTGATGGAGACTTGGCTCCTCCAATATAGACCACAGCAATGAGACAACCCCTTTTTAAAGCACTATCCTTGTTCTTCTCACCACAAAGAACTAACTTGGCAGGCAAATTCTTCCCCTTCAGCAGAGTTTCATGGAAATTTTGCTCCTTTTAAAGACTACAAAAATAGTAAGTGACTGAGTCAAGATTCCACAAAAGCCTCCTAACTCCTCATCCTGTGGTATTGCAATGGAGCCACACTGCCTCTAGACAAATTTATGCTTCAGTATATTACAGCTGAATAGCTACTGTTTCCTATCACTACAGTAAGAAAAGTAAAACTGTACAAGGGTTTTCTGCATGTGTGAGTGTATGTGTGAATGTGACTTAATTCAATACCAGCAGTAATGTTTGTGCATACAAAATGAAATTAAGCCATGAGACTATTTGTGAATAACACAGCTAGAACAAACCTTAGGAGATGAACTAATGTTCTTCTGGCTACACTATCCTGCCTTTCTCAGAGTAATGGATCAGAAAAACAAACTTCTGGTATGGGAAACTTTCCCATACACAGCTATTACTATTGGGTTGATGGATTAATACCACAGCTTCCTCTACCTTCTAATGGGACAAACCTGAGTTCTGTCTTCTATATCAGGGGTTCCCAACCTCCAGAATCTAATGCCTAATGATCTCAGGTGGAGCTCATATAATAATAATAGAGATAAAGTACAGAATAAATGTAATGTGCTTGAATAATCCTGAAACCACCTCCCCCACTCTAGTTCATGGAAAAATTGTCTTCCACAAAACAGATCTCTGGTGACAAAAAGGTTGGGGACCATTGTTTTACATTGTTTCTCAGAGTTTCCCAGTAGGATTAAGTTTCAATTGCTAACATTGTAAAGTGGCTTGACAATGGTACCCTTTATTGGTTTCTAGCTCTTGCTTGTCTCGCTTTCCCACCCTTTACCCACCAGTATTTCCTAAGATCACATCTCAAACTACTTCTACCCAAATACTTGTCTTGGGGTCTATTCCTTGGGACCCAACCTAAGACAATGATAAAGCTTGACTATGGTCAGGTTTGAAGCCTAGTGTATTGCCTATTTTACCTTAATTAATCTTCATAACAATTCCACAATGGATTTTTACATTCATTTTACAGACAAGGAATGAGAAATTTAGAAATGTTATAACAAGCCCACCATCGTCCAGTTAGGAGTGCATGAGTCACAATTAATTGTAAATTAAAAAAAAAAAAAAAAGAAAGAAAGAAAGAAAGAAAACATCAACCTAAAAAAAAAAAAAAAAACACAAATCTGACTTAAAAGTCTTGTTTTTAACTACTAAGAACCATAAATCTTTTATCAGTGTTGACCAACAGATATACTTACAAAATGTCTGCAACATATCCTGAATCACTTTGTAATCAGTGGTATCCAATGACCAACAGAAATCAGATAAGTCAAATGCTGAACAACTACAAGAGAATACTAGATGCAATGAAAAATCTTAAGTGAGGTACAGTAATGAATGTTCTCAATGACTTCTGCTTCATTATTCACATACCGATGGCCTAAATAAGGCCAGAGAGTAATGACCCTGGAAGCATACATCTAGGGATTTCCAAATAAGCTGGATGGAAGGAACATGATAATCATGCCCATCTTATACTCCCAAAGCAGTGGATGTGCTGCCAATATTACTGAAACATACAATTAAATGCCAAGTGGTAAGTTAGGGGTTGGCAGAAGTGAAAGAATGAGTGGACACTGGGAACCATTTGAAAAGTACTTTGCCTGTATTAAGGGAATATGTGATGCAAACCAACTCTCCAGGAAGAGACAGGGGAAGAAACAGAACCTGAATGGTCATGTCTGCCCATTTCTGTGGTGTAAATAAACTCCCACCATGGCCAATTTTGAGCTGCCAACATGTTTTCCTTCAATGCACACTTGGAAAGAGAAGCACAAAGTCTGCCTTCACAAGCCTGTATGAGCCAGCTCTGGCACACCACTGCTCCCATGGAGTAATGCAAACACAAGTCAGAGGCTTAAGTGTATCTTCTCTAGGTTCTAGGGAAGATGGCAGATGAGAAAGCAGTAAACTGAGAAAGCTGACAAAATCTGCTCTGGGTGATATCTGTTTCATTCAGAGAGGTAATGACTGTTCTTTCCCAGCATGGACTAGAGAGGCAAGGCGCATTGGCTGACATAGGACACACAGTAGCAGCCTTCAATTTTGCTACAAATTAGAACCCCTTCAGGATTAAAAAAAAAAAAAAAATTGCTGCCTAGGGCTCACCCAAGGCCAATTAAATCAGCATCAGTGAAGGCAGTTGGGCACATATCAACATCAATATGCTGCCAGGGGTAAGAGCTAAAGCTCCCTAGAAATACTTCTCAAACTTGAACCTGAATGCAACTCACCTAGGATTTTTGTGAAAATGCAGATTCTGAAAATGTTAAGAAAAAAGTGCACCCTGTAAATTCAAGAACATGAAAAGCTAATAAGCTAATTAATAAAGAGAGAAGTAAGACTAGTGATTACTTCTGAGTGGTTACTGACTGAAAATAAATGTTAGGGAAATTAAATAGAAGTAGCCTTGCTCAGGCTTCAGAGACAAAAGAGCAGAGTAGCCCTCTGACCTTGTTTCTAACCTACATGGACAGTGCCCTGACTACTGCTGTGGGTGTCAGCCACACCTGCAGTGAGTGTCAGAAGAGAAACACAACAGAGATAGGAAGTGGATCCTGGAATATGCTAAGCCCCCAAGCCCTGGGTTTAACAACATTTCAAGTTTTACATAACAAAATGAATGACATTAAGATGAAATTAGAACTGCAATTTGCTCACAGATTGATATTACTTTGCATCAGTTCAGTTCATTTCAGTTCAGTTGCTCAGTCCAGTCTGACTCTTTGCGACCCCATGAATCACAACACACCAGGCCTCCCTGTCCATCACAATCCCCCGGAGTTCACACAGACTCACGTCCATCGAGTCTGTGATGCCATCCAGCCATCTCATCCTCGGTCATCGCCCCTTCTCCTCCTGCCCTCAATCCCTCCCAGCATCAGAGTCTTTTCCAATGAGTCAACCCTTCGCATGAGGTGGCCAAAAATGTAGGAGAGAGTAACATGGAAACTTACATTACCATATGTAAAATAGACAGCCAGTGGGATTTTGCTATATGACTCAGGGAACTCAAACCAGCACTCTGCACCCTAGAGGGGTGGGATGAAGAGGGATATGGAAGGAAGGTTCAAGAGGAAGGAGATATATGTATATCTATGGCTGATCCATATCAATGTTTGGCAGGAAGCAATACAATACTATAAAGCAATTATCACTCAATTTAAAAAAATAAATAAATTTAAAAATGAAAACAAACAAACAAGCTGTTACCAAGAAATTTAATTTTACCAAAGAACAAGCCTCAAGTGTATTTACAGGAATATGGAAATATCTATCACCCAAAAACATCAATTTCATAATTTTTGTCATTCAATAAAAAAAACTACCGAACATAAGATGAAGGAAAAACCAATCAATAGGAACAGAGCAAGAATAACAGATGATAGAATTAATTGTTAAAGACATTGAAATAGTTACTATTCAGTTCAGTTCAGTTCAGTCACTCAGTTGTGTCCGACTCTGCGACCCCATGAGTTGCAGCACACCAGGCCTCCCTGTCCAACTCCAACTCCCAGAGTTCACTCAGACTCACGTCCATTGAGTCAGTGATGCCATCCAGCCATCTCATCCTCTTTGTTCCCTTCTCCTCCTGCCCCCAATCCTTCCCAGAATCAGAGTCTTTTCCAATGAGTCAACTCTTCACATGAGGTGGCCAAAGTACTGGAGTTTCAGCTTTAGCATCATTCCTTCCAAAAAAATCCCAGGGCTGATCTCCTTCAGAATGGACTGGTTGGATCACTCCCAGAGTTCACTCAGACTCACGTCCATTGAGTCAGTGATGCCATCCAGCCATCTCATCCTCTTTGTTCCCTTCTCCTCCTGCCCCCAATCCTTCCCAGAATCAGAGTCTTTTCCAATGAGTCAACTCTTCACATGAGGTGGCCAAAGTACTGGAGTTTCAGCTTTAGCATCATTCCTTCCAAAAAAATCCCAGGGCTGATCTCCTTCAGAATGGACTGGTTGGATCTCCTTGCAGTCCAAGGGACTCTCAAGAGTCTTCTCCAACACCACACTAAATACCATATAAATAAGAAGATAGGAAAGATATTGTGAATACTAAGCAGATCAACCTTCTAGGGGTGGAAAATATGTCTAAAATGAGAAATACACAGGATGGGGCTAATAGAAGATTGCATACTGCAAGAGAAAAGATTAGTGAGCTTGAAAGAAATCACTAGAAACTATATACAATGAAACACTGACTCGAGCATTTATGATATAGAAATGAAAATGTGTGTGAAAGAGAAAGGCTGTACACAAATGTTCATAGAACTTCATTTGTAATAGCCCCAAACTGGAAATAATCCAAATACCTTCAATGGCTGAACAGTTTGCAAACTGTCATATCCATACCATGGACTACTGGACTACTGTGTGTGTGTGTGTGTGTGTGTGTGTGTGTGTGTGTTAGTTGCTTAGTCATGTCCGACTCTTTGCAACCCCATGGACTGTAGTCCAGCAGGCCCCTCTGTCCATAGGATTCTTCAGGCAAGAACACTGGAGTGGGTTGCCAGTTCCTTCTCCAAAGAGAACGATAGAAAGAAAGTGAAGTCGCTCAATCATGTCTGACCCTTTGCGACCCAAGGACTGTAGCTACCAGGCTCTTCCATCCATGGAATTTGCCAGGCAAGAGTACTGGAGTGGACTGAGATTTCTTCTCCACCATGGACTACACTCAGCACTAAAAATAAAGAATCTACTGCTACATGTAACAACTTAGATGGATATTAGTGGAATTATTCTCAGTGAAAATAAAAATCTCAAAAAATACATTCTGTATGCTATCATTTATAGAATACTAATGAAATGAAAAGTAATTACAGAGATAGAGAATGACAGAGTAGTGGTTGTCAGGGGTTAGAGATTTAGACCGGGGTGAGGAATGAGGTTATAAAGGAGTGGTCAGTTCTGTATCTTCATTGTACTAGTAGTTACATGAAGATATGCACTAATAAATTAGTATAAATACATACACACACACACAATACATAAAAGACAAAAGAATAAATATATAATTTACTATATGAGTAAGCTCTCTTAGTTATACTATGTCAGTGTCTTATTTATGATACTGGATTATGAATACAGAGTTACGAAAGATAGCAGCACTTGACGAAACAGAATAGAGGGATCATTAAATTTCCCTGAATGTTTGTCATTTCCTATCACCTGAAAATTATTTCAAAATAAAAATTTTAAAAAATGAAACAGAGAAAAAAGAAGTAAATTATTGGCCTAATGTTCCCATAATTGGAGACACTGAAGGAGTAGGGCTGGAAGCATGGGGATAAGAGGTATTTGGAAAAGTAATCACTGAAAACTTTTCAAACTTCATGAAAAGTATAAATCACAGGAAAAGCAATGTCAATCAATCTTAAATAAGAAATATAAAGAAAATACTGTGAACTTACAATTCTAAACCCAGTCAATAGATATTTCAGAAATAGGAGAAATAAAGACTTCCTCTGACATATAAAAGTTGATGAATAATTACTATAAGAAATGTTAAAGTCAGTCCTTTAGGCAAAAGGAAAATTATGCCAGTGGGGAAAATGTATCTATGCAAAGAAACCTGGAAAGCAAAATAAACTGTAAATATGAGAGTAAGTGTAAAGGATTTTTCTTACTCTATAAGTAACATTAAAAGATAATCGTCTAAAAGAAAGTAATAAAAATGTGGACTTAGTTTCATTGACAGTAGATGTTCACATGGATTTTTCTGCATCTAAACTTTCTTCTTTCTTACGGATGAAAGATAACTTGCCTTTTACAGTGTAAAACCAGCACCCCAATGTTTATTGCAGCATTATTTACAATAGCCAGGATATGGAAATAACCTAAATGTCCACTAACAGAATAGTGGATAAAGAAGAACTAGTACATATACACAATCATTATTACTCAACCATAAAAAAGAAGAAAATGATGTTTTTTGAAGCAACATGATGGAGCTAGAGATTGTCATACTAAGTGTGGTAAGCACAGACAAAAGACAAATATCATATGATCCTGCTTATATGTGAAATCTGAAAACAGTGGTTACTTAATAGAAATAGAGTCACAGATGTAAATTAACTTATGGTTACCAAGGATAAAGGAAGAAGAGATAAATTGGGAGACTGGGATTGATATATATACACTACTATATATAAAGCAAATAACTAATAAGGGAACTCAATACTCTGTAATGAACTATGTGGGAAAAAATCTTAAAAGGGTGGATATATGTATATATAAAACTGAACTGTACACTTGAAACTAACACAACACTGTAAATCAACTATATCTCCATAAAAATTAAAAATAAATAATTTTATATGATATATGCAAGCTTATTTTTAAATCTGTTACAGTGGACAAGTATTTCTCTCTCTTCTCTCTCTATAAGCACACACACACACACACATACATACATATATATATTATTCAGCCTTGAAATAAAGGATATCTTGACATTTATAGTAACATGAACATGGATAGAATTTGAAGTCACTATGCTAACTGAAGCAAGTCAGACAGAGAATGAGAAATATGGCATGATATGCACAGGTCATAGCAAACGCCCTCTTCCAACAACACAAGAGAATATTCTACACATGGACATCACCAGACGGTCAACACCAAAATCAGACTGATTATATTCTTTGCAGCCAAAGATGGAGAGGCTCTATATAATCAACAAAAACAAGATCAAGAGCTGACTGTGGCTCAGATCATGAACTCCTTATTGCCAAATTCAGACTTAAATTGAAGAAAGTAGGGAAAACCATTAGACCATTCAGGTATGACCTAAATAAAATTCATTATGATTATACAGTGGAAGTGAGAAATAGATTTAAGATATTATATCTCATAGATAGAGTGCCTGATGAACTATGGAATAAGGTTATTCTCTCTCTTCTCTCTCTATAAGCACACACACACACACACATACATACATATATATATTATTCAGCCTTGAAATAAAGCATATCTTGACATTTATAGGAACATGAACATGGATAGAATTTGAAGTCACTATGCTAACTAAAGCAAGTCAGACAGAGAATGAGAAATATGGCATGATATGCACAGATCATAGCAAACACCCTCTTCCAACAACACAAGAGAATATTCTACACATGGACATCACCAGACGGTCAACACTGAAATCAGATTGATTATATTCTTTGCAGCCAAGGATGGAGAAGCTCTATATACTCAACAAAAACAAGACCAGGAGCTGACTGTGGCTCAGATCATGAACTCCTTATTGCCAAATTCAGATGGAAATTGAAGAAAGTGGGGAAAACCATTAGACCATTCAGGTATGACCTAAATAAAATCCATTATGATTATACAGTGGAAGTGAGAAATAGATTTAAGAGACTATATCTCATAGATAGAGTGCCTGATGAACTATGGAATGAGGTTCATGACATTGCACAGGAGAAAGGGATCCAGATCATCCCTATGGAAAAGAAATGCAAAAAAGCAAAATGGCTGTCTGGGGAAGTCTTACAAATAGCTGTGAAAAGAAGAGAAGCAAAAAGCAAAGGAGAAAAGGAAAGATATAAGCATCTGAATGCAGAGTTCTAAAGAATAGCAAGGAGAGATAAGAAAGACTTCCTCAACAATCAATGTAAAGAAATAGAGGAAAAGAACAGAATGGGAAAGACTAGAGATCTCTTCAAGAAAATTAGAGATACCAAGGGAACATTTCATGCAAGGATGGGCTCAATAAAGGACAGAAATGGTATGGACCTAACAGAAGCAGAAGATATTAAGAAGAGGTGGCAAGAATANACAAGTTGATACTCCCAGCTAGTTTTAACTCAGCCTAGAGTGGAGACTGCCATTTCACAATCAATCAAAAACTTTCTGTATCATACTGTAGATTATGTCAGTTGGAAAGAAACTATTGCTATGACAAGTAACGGTCATAGTGACTCCTATGCCCCTTGCCTTCTCCTGTCTGGGTACATCTTAACTATGAGATAGATAAATCCTTTCTATAAAGCATAGATATAAATCAATAATCAATTTTCCTTTACCTATGCTACCCAAATGATAAAGCATAATTTGTTTTCGTCATGGATTTTTCTTTTCCTCTAGTACAAACTTTCTCAACAATTCTTTTCTTTTAGTGCTGTAGCAAGAAGTAAGCTTTCAATAAATGTTAATATGTTGTTAATTTCCACTATTGCTAATTCTTATTTTAACAAGTGGGACTGGTGTGAGGAGCATCGTTACTAGCAGCTGGTCTGGGGCTAGGGGCCTTGGGACTAGGTAAAGATGAGACTCAGCGGATGCAAACAATTTGTCAGTATTGAGAGCCAACATTCAGAACAGTGAATACAGAGGGCCTCCACTTATTAGTACTTATGTATTGCACATTTATGGACTTGGAGCTTATACTTCAAAGAAACTAAAGGCCATTTCAGAGAATAACACTGCTCCAAACATTCCATATAGGATATACTTTACACAATGGCAAGGAGAAGTAGAAGTTGTCAGAAAATAAAATTAGCACATGAAGAAAAAAGTTTAACTGAAAATTCAGCAGTTAATAAAATAATAAGCAGAAAGTATTTTATGAATTTTTTCCCCAAATTATCCAATGCTGATATGGTCTTAGTCTGAGTTTGATAATTGGTAAGCATTTCTGTCCTGTGTTGAGTAAAATCTCATCTGCTCAATATCATTGGGTAATACCATGTTTTGTATGTGTGCATTTCCTTGTTAATTGAATACTGCCCTTCTAAGGATCCATTCTGAAGGAGATCAACCCTGGGATTTCTTTGGAAGGAATGATGCTAAAGCTGAAGCTCCAGTACTTTGGCCACCTCATGCGAAGAGTTGACTCATTGGAAAAGACCCTGATGCTGGGAGGGATTGGGGGCAGGAGGAGAAGGGGACGACAGAGGATGAGATGGCTGGATGGCATCACAGACTCAGTGGACGTGAGTCTAAGTGAACTCCAGGAGATGGTGATGGACAGGGAGGCCTGGCGTACTGCGATTCATGGGGTCGCAAAGAGTCAGACATGACTGCGTGACTGAACTGAACTGAACTTTGTAATATCTCTATGACAGTTGATACTGTATTGTGTAACTGAAATTTGCTAAGAGAATAGTACTCCAGTGTTGTCAAACACACAAAAGCTACACATGTGAGGTGATGAATGTGTTAATTAACTATTTAAGGAAAACTATTCACAATGTATACATATATTAATTTGTCATCATGCACACTGAAAATGTCTTCCAATATTATTTGTCAATTGTACCTTTCATAAAACTGAAACATTTTTAAATTACCAAGGACCCTTTGCATTCACATTTATATGTTTTTCTTTCTTTTCTGTATTTACTCCATATTGCATGCATGCATGCAAAGTTGCCTCATCTGATTCTGTGTGACCCTATGGACAGCAGCCCACCAGGATCCTCTGCCCACAGGATTCTCTAGGCAAGAATACTGGAGTGGGTTGCCATTTCCATCTCCATTCTTCCATATTGCCTTTGCCCTTATGCAAATGTGTTTGTCTTCTATGCCTCAGCTTTCTCATTTGTTAAATGAGAATACAGATGGATTCAGCTCATGGAAAGTACTTAAAATGGTGACTAAGACAAAATAAGCACTCAGTTCAGTTCAGTCACTCAGTCGTGTCCGACTCTTTGTGACTCCATGAATCACAGCATATCAGGCCTCCCTGTCCATCACCCACTCCTGGAGTTCACTCAGACTCACGTCCATTGATTCCGTGATGCCATCCAGCCATCTCATCCTCTGTAATCCCCTTTTCCTCCTGCCCTCAATCACTTCCAGCATCAGAGTCCTTTCCAGTGAGTCAGTTCTTCCACATAAGGTGGCCAAAGTTCAGGAGTTTCAGCTTTAGCATCATTCCTTCCAAAGAACACCCAGGGCTGGTCTCCTTTAGAATGGACTGGCTGGATCTCCTTGCAGTCCATGGGACTCTCAAGAGACTTCTCCAATACCACAGTTCAAAAGCATCAATTCTTCAGTGCTCAGCTTCTTCACAGTGCAACTCTCACATCCATACATGACCACTGGAAAAAACATAGCCTTGACTAGACGGACCTTTGTTGCCAAAGTAACATCTCTGCTTTTCACTATGCTATCTAGGTTGGTCATAACTTTTCTTCCAAAGAGTAAGCGTCTTTTAATTTCATGGCTGCAGTCACCATCTGCAGTGATTTTGGAGCCCCCCCAAAATAAATTCTGACACCATTTCTACTGTTTCCCCATCTACTTCCCATGAAGTGATGGGACCAGATGCCATGATCTTCGTTTTCTGAATGTTGAGCTTTAAGCCATAAGCGTCTTTTAATTTCATGGCTGCAGTCACCATCTGCAGTGATTTTGGAGCCCCCCCAAAATAAATTCTGACACCATTTCTACTGTTTCCCCATCTACTTCCCATGAAGTGATGGGACCAGATGCCATGATCTTCGTTTTCTGAATGTTGAGCTTTAAGCCAACTTTTTCACTCTCCTCTTTCACTTGCATCAAGAGGCTTTTTCATTCCTCTTCACTTTCTGCCATAAGGGTGGTGTCATCTGCATATCTGAGGTTATTGTTATTTCTCCCAGCAATCTTGATTCCAGCTTGTGCTTCTTTATTATAATTAACAGTATTGTCATAGATTATTTTAACAAAAACATTTTTTCACAGTTCTACCACGGTAAAATAGCAACTGAGACTATTTATCTATGTTCCTTTCTAATTCTTATTTATTTGCATATCTAATGTTCATACAAATGGTTATGAAAAGGTTAAACTTCAAACCATGCAGCAAATTGAACTTTTATTACAACTTGCTATGACTTTCCTAAAATGTATGTTCATTTACTCAGTTTTTGAGGGGGATCATAGAAGAGCTAGAGAGAGAGATTACACACTGAAATTTAAAAATAATAATTGAGTTTAAATTAATCAGAAATATACATGAATGCTAACAATATACAATAGTTATTACTGAATCCCTAATTAGTTTATAAAACTCTTAAAAATTAATCAAAGTTATTTACAGATTATTTTATAACACTTTTTTTTACAACAATGTTCAAACAATCATGCAATAGTGGGGGTTATTCTGAAGCCATCTGTAACACAGATAAGAAGAATTAGGAATACATCAGTTCAGTTTAGTCATTCAGTCATGTCCGACCCTGTGACCCCATGGACTGCAGCATGCCAGGCCTCCCTGTCCATCACCAACTCTCAGAGTTTACCCAAACTCATGTCAATCTAGTCATTGATACCATCCAATCATTTCATCCTCTGTCATCCCCTTCTCCCCATATAATCTTTCCCAGCATCAGGGTCTTTTCAAATGGTCAGCTCTTCACATCAGGTGGCCAAAGTATTGAAGTTTCAGCTTCAACATCAGTCCTTCCAATGAACATCAAGGACTGATTTCCTTTAGGATGGACTGGTTGGATCTCCTTGCAGTCCAAGGGACTCTCAAGAGTCTTCAAAACCACAGTTCAAAAGGATCAATTTTTCGGTGCTCAGCTTTCTTTATAGTAAAACTCTCACATCCATACATGACTACTGGAAAAACCATAACCTTGACTAGATGGAGCTTTGTTGGCAAAGTAATATCTCTGCCTTTTAATATGCTGTCTAGGTTGGTCATAACTTTTCTTCTGATGAGTAAGCATCTTTTAATATCATGGCTGCAATCACCATCTGCAGTGATTTTGGAGCCCCCAAAAATAAAGTCAGCCAATGTTTCCACTGTTTCCCCATCTATTTGAAATAAAGTGATGGGACCAGATGCCATGATCATAGTTTTCTGAATGTTGAGCTTTAAGCCTAATTTTTCACTCTCTTTTTTAACTTTCATTAAAATACTTTTTAGTTCTTCTTCAATTTTTGCCATAAAGGTGGTGCTGTCTGCATATCTGAGGTTATTGATATTTCTCCCAGCAATCTTGATTCCACCTTGTGCTTCATCCAGCACAGCGTTTCTCATGATGTAATCTGCATATAAGTTAAATAAGCAGGGTGACAATATACAGCCTTGACATACTCCTCTCCCTAATCAGAACCAATCAGTTGCTCCATGTCCAGTTCTAACTGTTGCTTCCTGACCTGCATATAGGTTTCTCAAGAGGCAGATCAGGTGGTCTGGTACTCCCATCTCCTTCAGAATTTTCCACAGTTTATTGTGATCCACACAGTCAAGGCTTTGGCATGGTCAATAAAGCACAAATAGATGTTTTTCTGGAACTCTCTTGCTTTTTCCATGATCCAGTCGATGTTGGCAATTAGACCTCTGGTTCCTCTGCCTTTTCTAAATCCAGCTTGAATATCTGGAAGTTCATGGTTAACACATTTTTGAAGACTTGTTTAAGACTTTTGAGTGTTACTTTGCTAGCGAGTGAGATGCGTGCAATTGTGTGGTAGTTTGAGCATTCTTTGGCATTACCTTTCTTTGGGATTGGAATGAAAACTGAACTTTTCCAGTCCTGTGGCCACTGCTGAGTTTTCCAGATTTGCTGGCCTATTGAGTGCAGCACTTTCACAGCATCATTTTTCAGGATTTGAAATAGCTCAACTGGAATTCCATCACCTCCACTAGCTTTGTTCGTAGTGATGCTTTCTAAGGCCCACTTGACTTCACATTCCAGGATGTCTAGGTCTAGATGAGTGATCACACCATCATGATTATCCGGGTTATGAAGATCCTTTTTGTACAGTTCTTCTGTGTAGTCTCACCACCTCATCTTAATGCTTCTGTTAGGTCCATACCATTTCTGTCCTTTATTGAGCTGATATTTGTATGAAATTTTCCCTTGGTATCTCTAATTTTATTGAAGATATCTCTAGTCTTTCCCATTCTATTGTTTTCCTTTATTTCTTTGCACTGATCACTGAGGAAGGCTTTCTAACCTCTTTTTGCAATTCTTGGGAACTCTGCATTCAAATGAGTATATCTTTCCTTTTCTCCTTTGTTTTTTGCTTCTCTTTTCACAACTACTTGTAAGGCCTCCTCAGTCAGCTGTTTTGCTTTTTTGAATATCTTTTTTTCTTGGGGATGATCTTGCTTCCTGGCTCCTGTACAATGTCATGAATCTCCATCCATAGTTCATCAGGCGCTCTGCATATCAGATCTAGTCCCATAAATCTATTTCTCACTTCCACTGTTAAGGAGTTGATTTAGGTCATACCTGAATGGTCTAGTTGTTTTCCCTACTTTATTCAATTTTTGTCTGAATTTGTCAATAAGGAGTTCATGATCTGAGCCACAGTCAGCTCCTGGTCTTGTTTTTGCTGACTGTATAGAGCTTCTCCACCTTTGGCTTCAAAGAACGTAATCAATCTGTTATCAGTGTTGACCATCTAGTGATGTCCTTGTGTAGAGTCTTCTCTTGGTTGTTGGAAGAAGTTCTTTGCTATGACCAGTGCATTCTCTTTTCAGAACTCTATTAGCCGTTTCCTGCTTCATTCTGTACTCCAAGGCCTAATTTGCCTGTTATTCCAGGTGTTTCTTAACTTCCTACTTTTGCATTCTAGTTCCCTATAATGAAAAGGACATTTTTTGAGGGTATTAATTCTAGAAGGTCTTGTAGGTCTTCATAGAACCATTCAACTTCAACTTCTTCATCATTACTGGTTGGGGCATAGACCTGGATTACCGTGATATTGAATGGTTTGCCTTGAAAATGAACAGAGATCATTCCTGTCGTTTGAGATTGCATCCAAGTACTTCACTTTGGACTCTTTTGTTGCCTATGATGGCTACTCCATTTCTTCTATGGGATTCTTTCCCAGAGTAGTAGATATAATGGTCTTCTGAGTTAAATTCTTCCATTTCATTCCATTTTAGTTGGCTGATTCCTAAAATGTCGACATTCACTCTTGCCATTTCCGGAAGGACTACTTCCAATCTGCCTTGATTCATGGACATAATGTTCCAGGTTCCTACGCAATATTGCTCTTTACAGCATCAGAATTTGTCTCCGTCACCAGTCACATCCACAGCTGGGTGTTGTTTTTCCTTTGGCTCCGTGTCCTCATTCTTTCTGGTGTTATTTTTCCACTGATCTCCAGTAGCATATTGAGCACCTACCAACCTGGGGAGTTCATCTTTCAGTGTCCTATATTTTTGCTTTTCATACTGTTCATGGGGTTCTCAAGGCAGGAATACTGAAGTGCTTTGTCATCCCATTCTCCAGTGGACCTCATTTGTCAGAATTCTCCACAATGACCCATCCATCTTGGGTGGCCCTTCACAGATGGAATGTCTCAGAGCTCATAGTACATACATGCAGTTAAGGAAAGCTTTCCTTTTGGACAAGAGAGTTGAGAGTATTTTGTAGTTAATAAATAAGAAAAATCAGAAGGAATGCCATTTTATTCTTCTAGTGTGACATAGATTTCTTTAGAGTGATAATTAGAAACTGACCACTTAAAAAGTTGATAATAATTCATAATTTAAAAAAGCTGAGCAGAATTAGTTTTCTCAGAATACCTTTAATTACTTCATTCTACAAAATGTTTAGGTATCAAATGTATTTCCTTGTTAGCACTATATTAGCTATTAACAAGTTAAATATGTTGCCTTTCAAAGTATACTTCCCTCATAGCTCAGTTGGTAAATAATCTACCTGCAGTGCAGGAGGCCTGGGTTCGATCCCTGGGTTGGGAAGATCCCCTGGAGGAGGGAAAGGCTAACCACTCTAGTATTCTGGCCTGGACAATTCCATGGGCTGTGCAGTCTATAGGGTTGCAAAGAGTCAGACACGACTGAACAACTTTCACTTTCAAAGTATATTAACCAATTTTCATGGTACATAAAAATTTAAATTTTTTCATGCAGTGTAAAGATCAGGACCAGAAATAGAAATTAAACATATTTTAGGACATTTATAAGCAATAGTTATTAGAGAACCTGTATGTGTTACATCGTGGCTACATGTAGTTTAGATATATTTAAGATCATAATTTAGTGATAGTTTTACAGTTTTTTAAAGCATTATATTAAAAACTTTTTCTATGTTTTAAAATTAAATTTATAATTAAAAATATTACATAATTATTTATAAAGGATTTATAAATTTTTTACTGGGGCACTTATAACCAGTTTTTAACTTACTTTCTCTGTATTCCATATATATTGCTAAGAATTCACAGGTTTGTATAACTGAATGGAATTGCAGAATTTCCTGGAGTATACTCATATCTAGTCTTTGAAAGGATACAGTACACTACTGGAAATCTAAGAGATATACAGGTACTATCTCCTGAACTTCACTGTTACTCACACAAGAACCAACTTCATCTCCCCAATGTTGATTTCAGAGAGTTTATAGTTTATATTTATGAGGTCCTTTACAATTCTCTGGTCAGCTAGCAAAGCCAAATAGGCAAATTGTTTATGCCAGGGGAGAGTGATTAATAAATTGTCCTTGGGTGCCACCAGAAGCATGCAATCTTTTAAATAGTGATTAAAAACCATTATAAATCATAGTTAGTTCCCCTGTCCTGGCCAAAATTTGAAACATGACATTTAGCTTGTCCTGGTCAGCTTAAAATAACTATTCCATGTAATGACCCACGTATTTCCAGTTAGAAATTATAGTATGATTATTCGTGCTGTGTAATTTCTTTCCTTTGAATTCTTTTACTAACATAAATTCACAAATGTAGGGAATATAAAAGAATAAGCTTAATGATTGGTAGACAAGCTATGCATAAAGAAATATGTTAATTTTGTCCTAACTATACCAGTATTAGCTTATGGCCAAAATTTGAAACATGACATTTAGCTTGTCCTGGTCAGCTTAAAATAACTATTCCATGTAATGACCCACGTATTTCCAGTTAGAAATTATAGTATGATTATTCGTGCTGTGTAATTTCTTTCCTTTGAATTCTTTTACTAACATAAATTCACAAATGTAGGGAATATAAAAGAATAAGCTTAATGATTGGTAGACAAGCTATGCATAAAGAAATATGTTAATTTTGTCCTAACTATACCAGTATTAGCTTGTATACTTTTATAATAATCAATTTTTCTTGATTACAAATAATATTGCATGTTTCATGTGGATTATTAAAATAAGCAGTATGAAATGAAATAAAAATTAAATCATCAAAATGATCATTTGCAAAATAAAGTATGTTGTTTTGAAATGGTAATTCATGTAGCTCACATTATTTTTGGGGGAGTGATGACATCTTTGGTTTATTCAACCCATACTCTTATTTTAAAAGTATTTGTGACCACTGCCATACACCTAAACAGATAGTGCTATATGCAAAGTGTGTACTACTGCTGCTGCTGCTAAGTTGCTTCAGTCGTGTCCAACTCTGTGCGACCCCAGAGACGGCAGCCCACCAGGCTTCCCTGTCCCTGGGATTCTCCAATCAAGAACACTGGAGTGGGTTGCCATTTCCTTCTCCAATGCAGGAAAGTGAAAAGTGAAAGTGAAGTCGCTCAGTTGCTTCCCACTCTTCACGACCCCGTGGACTGCAGCCTACCAGGCTCCTCCATCCATGGGATTTTCCAGGCAAGAGTACTGGAGTGGGGTGCCATTGCCTTCTCCACAAAGTGTGTACATGAAGATTTTAATTTCATTAGCAGAGTTTTCACATCAAAACAGCTAAATATACATGTCTTTTTAAAAAAACATGTATGAGAAAGTTTTATATTTCTCATAAATGTGATACTATGTATGAGGATCAAAAATATGATCCTGCTTTTATGAACCTCTTGCAGATTTGTCCCTTCAATCCATTTCATAATGTCACATCATTGCTCTCCAATAAAACAATTTATATAATTTTTCCTACCTTATTAATTCTTTTCCTCTTTAGTCTCCTATTTTACCTAATTCTATCTTCTTGTTTTTTGCAATTATATTTGTCTCATATATTGTAAAAAATGTAGGCTATGTATCCCAAAATTAACCATTTAAACTCCATTTTCTACACACTTTAGTTTTAACTCCTCTTGAAACTATCGTACTCATCTTACATTCCTCTGTATTGTGTCAAAAGGATGCCAAATTGAGAACTGCCTCTTGAAAAATCAAAAACTTGAGTAAACACATACATATGGAACTGAGAAATCCACTTTATTTATTTTGTGAGATTTGATGTAAGAACCTGAATATAAAGTACCATTCTCCCCCAAACCCAATAGATAAGGCTTCTCCTTGAGTGTTCTGTAAATACTTTTCTGTTGTGGAATTTTCACTTTCTTAGTGAAATATAAATATCACTATGAACATGCAAAGATCTCAAGTGAATTATGACAGTAAAATTTTGAAATTCAGGAAAAATCAAGGTTTATAATCTAAATGTCAGGCACAATAATTAAGAGAAAAGGAAACCAACACCTTCTTGCCATATGGTTTATTCACAACATTTTCATCATTAGAGTGTTTTGAACTAAATTTGGTGCATTACTTAGAGAAATTATACAGTTGCAAATTCTTCCAATCTAGTGGGGGGAAAAAAAAACAGCCTACAATGTCTAACTGTATATGGGTTTCCTAGGTGGCACTGTTGTACTGCGCTCACTTGTTCAGTCGTGTATGAATCCTTGTGACCCCATGGACTATAGCCCTCCAGGCTCCTCTGTCCATGAGATTTTTCCAGGCAAGACTACTGGAGCGGGTTGCCATTTCCTAATTTAGGGGATCTTCCCCACCTAGGGATTCAACCTGTGTCTCTTATGTCTTCTGCACTGGCAGGCGTGTTCTTTAACACTGTGCCACCTGGGAAGCAGCCAGAACTGTCAGGTAAAGTAATGGGTATAGTCTATGGCCTTGGGACTCCTAAGACCTATATTTGAATTCCATCCCTAACACCTTATTCCTGCACAGCCTTCAGCAACTCCTTAATATCTCTCATCTTACACTGGCAAAGTCTTATTTTCAAGACTATATAATACAGCATTTTTAAAACTTAGCAAGTTATCTAAAACATAGCAGGTATTCATTACTTTATTTGCTTCCTTCATTGTTTTATTTGCTCTGGTCTGAGAAAGACCTAGATGTAAACTCTTACTTTGTTATATATTAACTAAATAAGCATTGAAATACACTCTGTAAACAAGTTTCATCTGTAAGGTGGGAATAGTGATAGTTTCTAACCTTACAGAATTTCAGTAAGAGTTGAATGAGCACCCTGCACATTAGAACAGAGACTGTGCTGCATGGGCTAAATGAATCTTTACCATTGGTAAGCCTCACACCTCATTAAAATGTAGAAAGTGACAAACAGTTCAGTTATCATTTTATAAGAATAATTAAGTAGACAACTTATTCAAGGTTGGCCTTTGTAAAGAATTGATTCTCAGGTCACTAATAATAGACCACATTTTAAAATGATAACTTCCCTTTCACCATTAAGATGGTTATAATAAGAATTTTTAAGAGAAGTGGCCAAAATACATCACTAGGATAAACCTCATACTGAACGTACGATTGGCTTTGAAAGCAAAGCTGAGGATGTTAAAATTTATGTAGCAGACTAAAGGAAAACTTGAGTGACTTTTTAAAACAGTTCTGAATAATCAGACAGAATCTTTAAATATGTTGAAAGCAAAAGAACTTTGAAGAAGTAAAGCTATTGAGGAGACTAAGTCTAGATAGATAAGCAATTTGATCACCTTCTATTATATGGTAATGGATGTGGAGAGATATACGTGTGTATCAATAATGTTGATAGGGAATTAGAGACATGGGGATGGAGACTTCCCTGGTGGCTCAGTCAGTGAAGAGTCTGCCTGCAGTGCCGGAGACTCGGGTTCAGTCCCTGGGTGGGGAAGACTCCCTGGAGAAGGGAATGGCTGCCCACTTCAATATTCTTGCCTGGACAATCCCATGAACAGAGAAGCCTGGCAGACTACAAGTCCATGGAGTCATAAAGGTTTGGATGGGACTAAATGAAGGTTAACTCACAAGGGTGAGTGAATTCTGAATATATCCCAAAATTCTTATATTGTGGAGGGTGGAAAACTATGGGATAATAAAGTAGTCTTATAGGAAATGAAATACAAGGATGATGGAAGGAAAATAAAATTTTAGTCTAGGTCTTTATGTCTTCCAGTATTCAACTTTGGGTCAAGTTGCAGAACGTGGAACTCAATGATAATCTCAGGAATTTAAACATAATTTTAATGTTACCTGACCAAAAGATACTTACTCCTTTAACCACTAGTTGGACAAGTTCTAATTTATGATAAAGAAATTGAAGTTAAAGCAAAGGGTTTCAGAAACACTGCCTATATCTACATTGCTTCTAAATCCTTAGGAATCTATTAGTGCAAAGTTAGCAAAATCAAATTATACAACAGATAACACTGTTACAGAAATTGTACCTCACTTAAACGTTACTAAAAAATCAACATGCAACTGGGAAATATGACTTAAATAAATGTAAAAATAATTCAGTGGGCTTGTTTTCAAAGATGAGTTTGATGAGTATATGATATTATCATAGGGTTAAACTTCAATGTAATCTGTACTATATCTAACACACTTTCATATGGTGTTTATTTTGTCAACCTGGCCTTTTTGTGCTTTCCTCTGAGAATCTATATAATATAGTGAGACACAACAGACACAGTAAAATAAGACAAGGAAGAATTGACAACTCTTTCGGACATGACTGAGCAACTTCACTTTCACTTTTCACTTTCATGCACTGGAGAAGGAAATGGCAACCCACTCCAGTGTTCTTGCCTGGAGAATCTCAGGGACGAGGGAGCCTGGTGGGCTGCCATCTATGGAGTTGCATAGAGTTGGACGTGACTGAAGTGATTTAGCAGCAGCAGCTGCAGCATGTAGAATGTGATGTTGAGAGTTGAACTATAAAGAAAGCTGAGCACCAAAGAATTGATGCTTTTGAACTGTGGAGGTGAAGACTCTTGTAAGTCTCTTGGACTGCAAGGAGATCCAACTAGTCCATCCTAAAGGAAGTCAGTCCTGAATATTCATTGGAAGGACTGATGCTGAACCTGAAACTCCAGTACTTTGGCCACCTCATGTGAAGAACTGACTCATTTGAAAAGAACCTGATGATAGGAAAGATTGAAGGCAGGAGGAGAAAGGGACAACAGAGGGTAAGATGGCTGGATGGTATCACTGACTGTATAGACATGAGTTTGAGTAAGCTCCAGGAGTTGGTGATGGACAGGGAAGTCTGGCATGCTGCAGTTCATGAGGTTGCAAAGAGTCGGACATGACTGAGCAACTGAACTGAACTGAGCATATGAGATTACCAAAAACTATACCACATGTTGTTTGGTCTTTTAAATTAATCTTTATGCTGAGTTATCCTCTAGGAAAGATTCCCTTCAACATCAGCCTTGACTCCTATGAAACCAGTGAGTGTATGATTAGATTGAAAATGATGAGTTCATGCTTACCAAAGAAAACAATAAATATTTGTAGGTGTCCTATTAGGAATGAAAAACTCTTTAAGTGCTTGAAGTCTTAACATCATACAAAATGAAAACTGTATTCTTACTTTGGGAAAACAAAGGAATTAAGTGCTCACATAGAAATGCAATCATTAAAAAAATTATCCTCTAAAGGAAATAGAATGTCATGGGCATAAGCTCTCTTACATCTTTTAGGATGCTATTTAAATCAGGAACTAATTGTAAGTATTTAGAATCAAGCTGATTGATTTTATCAAGTTGATTGAGTTTAAAATTTGAAGGAAAAATTTGAGAGAGAACATTATATACAAAGGCCATCAGGTGATAAACATATCAGAGTATTTGAAGAACTGATAGTGGATTGTAGGGATTACACTATACTAGAGTTGAGTAAGAGGGTAAAAAAGAATGGTTAAAAAAAAAAAGAGCTAGGAGAAGAAGGCAGGATAAACATAATTCAGGATCATGGTAACAAGTTTGAATTTTGTTTTGAAACTAAATCCAATTACAGTTTACTAGATAATTGTAAACAAGAGTATATCATAATATCATATAAACTTTTAAAATACAAATTTAGTATTTCCTCTTCCACCTATTGTGTAGACTGCTGGAAAGTTCAATGGCCCTGAAATAACAATAAAAAAGTGTGAACAACACAATTATAGTTTTCTTGAGACCATCAGAGAGCTGAGTATACCAAATTACTAAATTAGTTTGAATTCTAAGAAGAATATGAGGGTTAGCTGTATTTGTCCACTTGATCAGGTCGCTGAATACCCAGTATCTGGCTAACCATTATTTCTGGGTGTGCTTGTTTCTGATTGAGATTAACATTTGAGTCTGTAGACTGAATAAAGCAGATTACTTTGCTGGATATGGGTGGGCACCATACAATCTACTGAGGACTAAACAGAATAAAAAAGCAGAGGAAAGAATAATCCACACTGTATCTGACTGGACGAGCTAGGACATTGGCCATCTGCATTTGGACTGAGATTTATATTAATTACATCAACTTCCTTAGCTCTTTGGACTTTGGTCTTGAGCTGGAAGCATAGTAACTTCCCTGGGCCTCCAACTTTCAGATTTGAGATCATGGGACTTCTCAGAGTCTATAATCCATTATCTGATTTTATACACACATACACCCCCACACACATTTAAATATTCATTTTATATATATTCCATATACATAAATTCCTTATATAATATAGACAGAGGGATGGGTAAATGGATCAGTTCATTTCAGTTGCTTAATCATGTCTAACTTTTTGCGATCCCATGGACTGCAGTACACTAGTCTTCCCTGTCCATTACCAACTCCTGGAGTTTACTCAAACTCATTCCATTGAGTCCATGATGCCATCCAACCATCTCAACCTCTTTTGTTCCCTTCTCCTCCTGCCCTCAATCTTGCACAGCATCACAGTCTCGGCAAATGAGTCAGTAATTCACATCAGGTGGCAAAAGTATTAGAGTTTCAGCTTCAACATCAGTCCTTCCAATGAATATTCAGGACTGATTTCCTTTAGAATGGGCTGGTTGGATCTCCTTGCAGTCCAAGGGACGCTCAAGAGTCTTCTCCAACACCACAGTTCAAAAGCATCAATTCTTCGGTGCTCAGCTTCTTTATAGTCCAACTCTCACATCCATACATGACCACTGGAAAAACCATAGCCTTGACTAGATGGACCTTTGTTGGCAAAGTAACGTCTCTGCTTTTTAAAATGCTGTCTAGGTTGGTCATAACTTTTCTTCCAAGGAGCAAGCTTCTTTTAATTTCATGGCTGCAATCACCATCTGAGTAAATGGATAGATAGGTACATAAACAGACAGATAGGGAATCACTTAACCATAGGTTCTGCATTTAAAATTGTAGCTCTGGGAGTTAAAAAGGGCTCTGAAAGTATGTTTATTTGATTGAAACATGGACTAAAAGCTGGACAGTGAGTAAGTTGTAAATACTGGAGCTACCTTGTTTTATTGTATATGAGAGGATTCAAGACTTAGGGATATGGACTGTTTTAGAGTGCACTTGTCATTTAAGCCTTGCTCACCTAGACTGAAAAGGCCAGAAGATATATTTCATCAACACCATGAAAAACATATTTGTGAGGGAAGCCACATCATCCTCCAAGAGTTCTATGGCCTCTCTTCTCTGTAGGCCAGACCATACAGTGTTATTTGAAGACACTCAATTGAGAAAGTGAAAGGCAGTGGGCTTAATGTGTTCTTGGGTGGCAGGGGTCAAGTGTCAGGATTCAGTCACCAAAGGAAAGGTGGGTATGTCTACCATAATGCACAGCAGAGCCAAAGGGGCAATTAGAATTGTCTGATTTATACAGAATCATGGTGTTGGTTAGTAGATCAAGGTGTTCTATTCCTAGAACTGAAACAGAGAGGAAACCTATTCCATTCTCACTTGATATATATAAGCATAAAAGTCCTACATTAAGGCTAACTTGAATTATAAAAAACAAGAGAGACAGAATATCTTAACCAAATTCCCAGTATTGAACCAGTGTGCAGACCCAGAACACCCTGAGTGAAAGGGAGGCTGAATCCCTTTGAGAAAGAATCCCAGTATACTGACAGAAATGCACACTGTTAATATTTCAGCCTTTCCCAAAGGTACCTGTAGCCTTTTACTATGCCCTGGGGAGAGGAAATAATCAGACCTTCAGGGACTACTGGACACTGACTCTGAGCTGACACTGATTCCAGGAGATCCAACATACTACTCTGGTTCACCAATCAGAGTGGGTGCTCATGGAGGTCAGTGATTAATAGGTCTATCTCATAGTGGAGCCGGTAGATCATCAAACGACCCTTTCATTATTTATCCAGTTGTGAATGCATAATTGGAATATACATACATTATGGTTGGCAAAATTCCCATACAGGTTCCCTGGTCTGTGGAGTGAGAACTACCACTGTAAGAAAGATCAAGGGGAAGCCACAAAAACTGCATCTATCTAGGAGTATAGAAAACTGAAAGGGATACTTTTTTCTCCTGGAGAGATTACAGAGATTAATGCTGCAATCAGTGACGTGAAAGATACAGGGGTTGTGATTCCCATCACACCTCCATCCAACCTACTTATGTGGCCTCTGCAGAAGACAGACGGCTCCTGAGGAATGAGAGTGGATTATCAGAAGCTTAGGCAGGTGGTAACTACAACTGCAGCTGCATTATCAGATGTGGTTTTCCCTGTCAAGCAAATTAACACCTGATACCTGATGCAACCAAGTTGAGAGGTGGAACAATGAAATTAAAAGATACCTGCTCCTTGGGAGGAAAGCTATGGCAAACCTAGACAGTACATTAAAAAGCAGAGACATCACTTTGCCAACAAAGGCCCATATAGTCAAAGCCACGGTTTTTCTACTAGTTAGGTACCGATGAGAGTTGAATCATAAAGAAAGCTGAGCACCAAAGAATAGATGTTTTCAAATTGTGCAGCTGGAGAAGACTCTTGAGAGTTCCCTGAACTTCAAGGAAATAAAACCAGTCAATCCTAAAGGAAATCAACCCTGACTATTCATTGGAAGGACTGATGCTAAAGCTGAAACTCCAATACCTGGCCACCTGAAAAAGAAAAAGACCTTGATGCTGGGAAAGATCAAAGGCAAACAAAGGAGGAGGCAGCACAGGAGGAGATGGTTAGACAGCATCACTGACCCAATGGACATGAATTTGAGGAAAGTCTAGGAGATAGTGAAGGACAACAGACCATAGTATCCTGCAGTTCCTGTGGTCACAAAGGGTCAGACATCACTTAGCATCTGAACACCACCACCACCTCATGCAAATACTGATTACATGTACAGGTCACTCCACATCTGTAATAACGACCACCAGAAACAGTTTGCTTTCAGCTGGCAAGAGCAAGTATATACCTTCTTTGTCCTACCTCAGACTTATATCAACTCTCTAGTCATCATTCAGTTTGCAGGAATCATGATCATCCGTCTTTTCCTTTCACAAGAAATCACACTAGCCTATTACATTGATGGCATTATGCAGACTGGACCTACTGAGCAAGCAGCAGCAACTATTCTAAACTCATCGGCAAGACATTTTCAGGTCAGTTGGTGGGAAAGAGATTTCACAAAAATCTGGGGGTTGGGAGTTTTACTTCAGAAGTTTGAGGCATGTTGAGATATTCTTTCTAAGGAAAAGGGTCCATTTTTGCATCTGGCCACATCCACCACCAAAACAGAGGCCTAGTGGACTCTGGATATTGGAGGTGATATATTTTAAGTGAACGGAAAAGTTGTTAGTTTTAAATGAGGCCCAAGACGAGAGGCCTCTGCAACAGGTCTTGGTAGCTGTGCAAGCTACTCTGATGCTTAGGTGACATAATCCAGCAGATTAAATGATGCGCAAATGTCAGGGGCAGAGAGATGCTATTTGGAGTCTTGTGAAAACACCTATTGGTGAATCACAGCTAAGGCCCTTAGAATTTGGAGCAAGGCCCTGTCACCCTCCACGGATAACTATTTTCATTTTGAGAAACAATTCTTGGCTTACTCCTGGGCCTCAGCAGAAACTGACACTCAACCATGTGCCACCCAGGTACCATGCAACCTGAGAATTCCATCATAAACTGGGTATCGCTTGACCCAGCAAACCTTAAACCTGGGTGTGTACAACATTTCATCATCCTTAAATAATCGAGCTCAAGACAGCCCTGAAGGCATAAGTCAGTTACATGAAAAGTATCTTGAATGCCTGTGGGTCTCCAATCTTGCTAAACTGTATCTTCCCTCCCAGCCTGTACCTACTGTCTCGTGTGAATTCACTCACTATCAGTTAACAGAGAACAAAAGACTGGGGTCTGGTTTAAAGATGGTTCTGCAGGATACCAGGCAACACTTGAAAGAGAATAACTGCGTCGCTCCAGTCCCTTTCCAGGGCATCCCTGAGGGACACTGGTAGAGGAAATTCTTCCAGTGAGAACTTCCAACAGTGCACCTGGTTGTTGATTTTGCTTGGAAGAAAAAATGGTCAGAGGTGCAATTAGATAACAATGAATGGGCCATGGCCAATGATTTGGCTGGAGGGTTACACACTTGGAAGTAACATAGTTGGGAAACTGATGATATGAGGGAAGAGGTATGAAGAAGGGAAGAAGACAGAATGAGGGAGGAAGTATATGGAGAGACTTTTCTGAATGGGCTAATATGTGAAGGTACTGTGAAGTACCTGTAGGTACTGTGAAGTGAGTTTCTTGTAAAGGTACTGTGTCTTTCGAGAGTTTCACTATGTTACTCTATTGTACTGCTGCCTCAACAAACATTTTGTTTCACCAAATGACTTACAGGGACTTTAATCTGACACTAGCTCCTTTATGCAAGTGCGCCCCCTAGATACTGGTCTACAGAATTAGATTAGTTTCTGATAGGACCTCCCTAATAGCCTTGTGACCAACAGTTTTCTCTGTGTCCCAGCATCTGTATGCCTTATATAACCACTAGATAATGCTATTATGGGTATTAATAAATAATCCCACTTTATTTATTTATTATTTTAGTAATAAGTAAAACCCACTCTTTGGTTTTAAATCTGTCCCTAGCCTGGGAACCGCAAAGTGCTTCACCCATGGACCTTGATAAAGGCATGTGCCCCAGATCCTGCCTCTCTGCAAACTGCCTTGACTGCCTTGTGGCTCCCTGCGGTGTGCTGTGTACTTCCGCCAGGACCTGAGAGTAATAAGCCTTTCTATTTCAGTTTCTCTTGTATTCTGTTGTTGAATCATGGCTCACCATTAGGCAGCCTCTGCTCCACTTAACAATGTTAATTTAACAAAGTCATACCAGTATTCCATGTGAGTGTTCATCAAAGGGTGACCTCAGCAGTGGTGGATTTTAATTATCAACAGACAAGAAACCCATTTTGTGGATATGAGTCAGGCTCTTTTCCCAGTCACCTCTGTCTGTGCCAAATGGGTTCATGAATAAAGAGACCATGATGGCGGGTGTGGAGGCTATGTATGGGCTCAGTAACATGGAATTCCACTTGCCAAGGTCTACCTGGCTATAATCACTGCTTGTGCCCAATCTGCCAACAGGAGTGTCCTACACTGAGTCCCCAGTATGGTACCATTTCCCAGGGTGGTAGCAGGTTGATAACACTGAATCATTTCTATCCTGGAAAGTAATGTTCTGTTTTGTTCTTACTGGAATAGACACTTACTCTGGACAAAGACTTGGCTTCCCTGCATAGACTGCCTCTGCCTAAGCTATACCATCCATAGAATTACACAGTGACTTAAGCACCATTACATTATTCNACTAATAGATGGAGAAACATACCATGTTCATGGATCGGAAGAATCAATATAGTGAAAATGAGTATACTACCCAAAGCAATCTACAGATTCAATGAAATTCTTATCAAACTACCAGCGGTATTTTTCACAGAGCTAGAACAATAATTTCACAATTTGTATGAAAATGCAAAAAACCTCGAATAGCCAAAGCCATCTTGAGAAAGAAGAATGGAACTGGAGGAATCAACTTGCCTGACTTCTGGCTTTACTACAAAGCCACTAGTCATCAAGACAGTATGGTACTGGCACAGAGACAGAAATATAAATCAATGGAACAAAATAGACAGTATATTAAAAAGCAGATATATCACTTTGCCAACAAAGGTCCATATAGTCAAAGCTCTGTTTTTTTCAGTAGTCATGTATGGATGTGAGAGTTCGACCATAAAGAAGGCTGAGCACCAAAGAACTGATGCTTTTGGACTGTGCTGCTGGAGAAGACTCTGGAGAGTCTCTTGGATAGCATGGAAATAAAACCAGTCAACCCTAAAGGAAATCAACCTTCAATATTTATTGGAAGGACTGAAGCCAAAGTTGAAGCTCCAATACTTTGGCCAAGTGACATGAAGAGCTGACTCACTGGAAAAAAAGACTCTGAACTCCGGGAGTTGCTGATGGACAGGGA
Organism: Aepyceros melampus; assembly: GCA_006408695.1. Classification (NCBI taxonomy): domain Eukaryota; kingdom Metazoa; phylum Chordata; class Mammalia; order Artiodactyla; family Bovidae; genus Aepyceros; species Aepyceros melampus. Next base: position 20,306 of record SJXQ01006333.1, on the reverse strand, counting down.
GGCCTGGCGTGCTGTGATTCATGGGGTTGCAAAGAGTCAGACACGACTGAGCAACTGAAGGTAGGAAAGATTGAGGGCAAGAGGTGACAGAGGATGAGGTGGTTGGATGGTATCAATGACTGAATGGACATGAGTTTGAGTAAACTCTGGGAGATGGTGAAGGACATGGAAGCCTGCTATGCTGTAGTCCATGGGGTCACACTGAGTTGGACATGACTATGCAATTGAGCAGCAATGATTTTCTCCAATTCTATCTTGTCCTATGCCTAACATACTCATACAAGCAAAAAACTAATCTTAAAATCCTCCTACTGTCCTGTCATTCCCCTGAAATTTGTGTACAATGCTCCCTTCTCCCCTTGATAACAGTATTGCATCCAAACAAGTCCCTCCCATTCCATTCAATTGTGCAGCATTATTTTCACACAAAATGCACTTTTTTTACTCCTTTCTCTTGCTCCTCCACTCAGTGACACATTATGTATTATGCCTCATCTCTATACCATGAAAACCAACACTGTCATTACTGTTTTCTATCATCTCTTCATTCTACAACGTTAGACCTTACAGGAGAGTGCCTGGCATGATTCTGCTTCAAATATAATGCTACTCATTCTATTTTCCAAGCTAATGAGACATAGTAATAAAGATGATAAATCCATTCTCTTAAACATATATGTTACTGAATTTTGCACCCTTTTGTTTATGTCACTGTTCCAATTTAAAATCTGTTATCAGAATATAACCTTTAAAAATTGTGAACCACCATGCTGCACACCTGAAATATGATATTATTCATTAATTGTACATCAATTATAAAATAATAAAATTTAAAATAATAAAATCCATCTAAGTTGAAAGCTTGATGTTTGATCTCTCACTCTGTATGTATGTGGGCTTCCCTGGCAATATGTATAGAATATAATTTATAGAAATTCAAGCTCTCCTGCCCTCAATTATATCTTTTAACTTACACTAAATGCATTAGACATCTGTATTTAATATTTTTAAACTGCAAAGCCAAGTCACATTAAATTTATACATATATATATGAAATATGAATTTGATAGTGATAGAACTAGTTTACTTCACTTCTAATTTGATGATTTACTAGTACATAAAATACAAAATTCTTAGCCAATCATTTTAGCTGTAAAACACTTTATGGAATCTCAGCTTACCTTTAAGAAATCATTTATTTATATTTACCATAGCTTATTTAGAAGTGCCTTTTAAAATAAGTAATAGTAATTTTTCCAAAGTTAGTGAAGAGATAATTTAATCATTATTCATTTAATAATTTTTTAGCACCAGATTCATAATATATTTGTATATCTATAAATTGAGAAAGGAGTATGTCAAGGCTGTATATTGTCACCCTTCTTATTTAACGTATATGCAAAGTACATCATGCAAAATGCCAGGCTGGTTGAAGCACAAGCTGGAATCAAGATTGCCGGGAGAAATATCATTAGCATCAGCTATGCAGATGACACCACCCTTATAGCAGAAAGCAAAANAAGGCTGTATATTGTCACCCTTCTTATTTAACGTATATGCAAAGTACATCATGCAAAATGCCAGGCTGGTTGAAGCACAAGCTGGAATCAAGATTGCCGGGAGAAATATCATTAGCATCAGCTATGCAGATGACACCACCCTTATAGCAGAAAGCAAAAAACTAAAAAGCCACTTGATGAAAGTGAAAGAGGAGAGTGAAAAAGTTGGCTTAAAACTCAACATTCAGAAAACGAAGATCATGGCATCTGATACTATCACTTCATGGAAAATAGATGGAGAAACAATGGAAATAGTGACTTTATTTTGGGGGGCTCCAAAATCACTGCAGATGATGGTTGCAGCCATGAAATTAAAAGATGCTTGCTCCTTGGAAGAAAAGCTATGACCAACCTAGAGAGCATATTAAAAAACAGGGACATTACTTTGCCGACAAAAGTCCATCTAGTTAAAGCTCTGGTTTTTCCAGTAGTCATGATGGATGTGAGAGTTGGACTGTGAAGAAGGCTGAGCGCCAAAGAATTGATGCTTTTGAACTTTGGTGTTGGAGAACTCTTGATAGCCCCTTGAACTGCAAGGAGATCAAACTTGTCAATCTTAAAAGAAATCAGTTCATGTACACTCGTGGCTGATTCATATCAATGTATAGCAAAACAAATACAGTATTGTAAAGCAAAACAAAAAAATAAAAATTAATTAAAAAAAAATAAAAGAAATCAGTCCTGAGTATTCCTTGGAAGGACTGATGCTGAAGCTGAAACTCCAATACGTTTGTCACCTGATGTGAACAACGCACTCACTGGAAAAGACCCTGATGCTAGGAAAGATTGAATGCAGGAGGAGAAGGAGATGACAGAGGATGATATGGTTGGATGGCATCACCAACTCTATGGACATGAGTTTGAGTATGCTCCGGGAGTTAGTGATGGACAGGGAAGTCTGGCTTGCTGCAGTCCATGGGGTCGCAAAGTCTCACATGACTGAGCAACTGAACTGAACTGAACCGATATACATTGGATTGATTTTAGTTAAACTAATTTTCTAATATAGTTTATCTTCCCTTTATGTAAATGTTATTTTGTAATCTAGAATACTAATATATTCTGTCTAAAATATTTTTAAAGGTTACATTTTTTGTTTATTTTGCTTTGTGTTATACAAAATGAACACACACATAACTTTCATATAGCTTGATATGTTATAAATGCAATAATATATATGATGTATATTCCATTTATCACACCATTTCCAAGCTCACTCTTTTTTATGAGTTTTTATTACAACATTAAAAAACCGCTTAAATTAAAGACAACATTAAAGCTCTGAATCATTTTTATGTCCATGCAAAACTAATGAGCATTTCATAGTTATAGAGGTTACCATTTGATTAGAATCTGGCAATTCTATGATCTGATCAAAATTAGAAATAAAATAAACTACTATATATTGCAAATAAACATAAAATCTCACTGTGGATTGTATAGTAAGATCTGTACAGAATGACTTTTATGAAACTTTGTTATTCTGAATTAAATTGAAATGCTAGGCTTTTCGGGTGATATGGATTTTCATGTCTTTACATAGTGATTCTTCTAAATTATACTGGATACTTTTATGTACCAATACTGTCTTCATCTACATACATACATGATCATGTCATGTTTTAAATTTAAATAAAATTGTACAGAATTGTGTGTCATTCTATTTATTATGTTGCTGAAAACAATAATTCTACTTTTCCGAAATTTCAAATATTCATTGTGGCTAAAAATAAGTTTACAAATTCAGTTTTAGAAATGCACTTGCTTAGTGTACACACATACATACACACACATATATATACACACACATATAAATTTTACTTAAAAAAAAAAAAGGATTCCATTACCTTGGTTTCCTGTAAAACTAGATGCCTAAGTTAATTCTGGAATTCCCAGGTGGCGTTAGTGGTAAAGAACCTGCCTAACAAATCAGGAGACGTTAAGAGACATGGGTTCCACCTCCATGTCAGGAAGATCTCCTGGAAAATGGTATGACAGCTCACTCAAGTATTTTTGCCTTAAGAATCCAATGGTCAGAGGAACCTGGTGGGCTACAGTCCTGGGATTGCAAAGACTTGGACACAACTAAAGCAACTTAGCAAGAAAAAGCAACAAGTTCATTTTAAAGTTATTTGGGATTCTATGATTTCATGATTGCCTCACTAATTTACAGGGAAAAACAAATCGGCATATATAATTTAAATCAATTGCATAACTTGGAATAGATTACTCCTTATTTTGTGATTATGAAGGTTATTTTTCAGATTAGTCATTAAAACATTCAATAAATAATTGTTCCTCTGATTGCATCGTTATAGGGTAACAATATTTTTGTTAGCAAGGTAAAATCTACATACAATAAAATATATAGATTTTGTATTCAACGTGATGACTTTTGAAAATTGTGTATGGCCATGAGATCACCAGGCACACTTGGACATCAAATCTTTCTGTCATTTCTGGCAATTCCTTTTGCTTCTTCCCAGCAATCAAACCTCCACTCAAGGCAATCACTATTCTAATTTGCCTTTTTTACTCTGAATTCTTCAAGATTTTCTTTATTTGTCAGCCTATTGATTAGCATGTGCCTAGATTTTTAATTCTCTCCATTTAACTTCTACAGAATTTGGTGATTTTTGGTTAGTGTGGAGATTTCTGTGTTCTTTATCAGACTTGGGAAATAATTGCACACTACTTAAAAAAAAACGCTTGCTACAATATTACTGTCTTCACTCTAAAACTCCTGTGTTATGCAGCATGATCATTGACTATATATTGTTTTTTTTTAGTTTTTAGTCTCTGTTCCTCAGAATAAGTAATTTTTATTTATCTATCATCAAGTTTGCTGACCCTTTCTCCTTCATCTACAATTTCCTGTTAATTCCATTAACATTCTTCTAATTTATATATTAATAATTTCACTTTTAGAACTTTTTTGACTGTTTATGGTTTACATTTACCCGCTGAAATTCTTTTGTTCATTCATTATGACACTTTTTTTTCCTTTAAGTCTTTAAAGATGTGCATAAATTCTAAAGTTGGTGTGCCCTATACACTGAATAAAAATGGAAAATGAGTGGAAGAATAAAAAATGAATATGTAAATTAAAAAGTCAAACTGAGATATACTTTCTGGACAATACTAACTCATAATCTACCATTTGTAATTTTAGAAAGTATGCAGTTTAAAGGAGAATAGCATTACTAAGCACTATTAGTTAATTAAACTGAACCTAACAGTCTGTTATGGTAAGGACAGATGTTTTGGTGAAGTATGGTAAGGGCAGATCTATTGCAGTGTTTTCTGTCATAAAAGGATCTGTTTTCTTCACTGACATAAGATTAAGACCAAATATAATATGGAAAAACCTAGTATCTCCTTTTGCATGGCTATAGTTTGTGTTCTCAAAAAGGCCCAGTTCTTAGAGATGTTATATTTTGAATACCAAAACATTTTAGGAGAAAATTACAGAACAAAATCATTCTCACTCTAACATACACATTCAGTTTCTAAACACGTTTATGCAAGTTAAAGGGAAAAATAAAGAAAAATGTCTTTTGCATTGTATATCACTACAAAGAATTTCTGCTAAAGTTATTTTGTTGTAAAGATTAATATGAGTTGGTTTAACAGATGTTTCTAGATCATAATTTAGTCTAACTACAAGGTAAATAAGTAAAATGCATCAATTTTAAATGGACAGTCTCATTTTTCACCTATTTTCTATACTCAGCACAAATAAAGTTTTCCTATAAGTATAAAGAATGCTGATATGATGTTGCAAAATTCAGCATAAGCTCATGAATCTTAAATTCATGTACAACTTTCAAAAGGTTTTCTTCATTTAATAAAACAGGCACCTAATTTTGAAAGTGCTGTTACACTCAAGAAACTGAGTATAACAACTTACTCCATAGAATCTTCATCGTTAGAGTTATTCAGAAGCACGAGAGAATCATAATTATGTAACTATTTACTTATGTACAAGTAAAATGAATTATTTTAAATATCCAGGTTGCATACTCTGTATCAACATTTGTTCTTTTTATCTCTAATTTAAATTCAATAATATGAAGTATGACTATATCATTCATGCTCAGTTCAGTTCAGTCAGGCAGTCGTGTCCGACTCTTTCCGACCCCATGAATCGCAGTACACCAGGCCTCCCTGTCCATCACCAACTCCCGGAGTTCACTCAGACTCACCTCCATTGAGTCCATGATGCCATCCAGCCATCTCATCCTCGGTCGTCCCTTTCTCCTCTTGCCCCCAATCCCTCCCAGCATCAGAGTCTTTTCCAATGAGTCAACTCTTCCCATGAGGTGGCCAAAGTACTGGAGCTTCAGTTTTAGCATCATTCCTTCCAAAGAAATCCCAGGGTTGATCTCCCTCAGAATGGACTGGTTGGATCTCCTTGCAGTCCAAGGGACTCTCAAGAGTCTTCTCCAACACCACAGTTCAAAAGCATCAATTCTTCTGTGCTCAGCCTTCTTCACAGTCCAACTCTCACATTCATACATGACCTTCCTTTTCCTATTTGGAACCAGTCTGTTGTTCCATGTCCAGTTCTAACTGTTGCTTCCTGACCTGCATACAGATTTCTCAAGAGGCAGGTCAGGTGGTCTGGTATTCCCATCTCTTTCAGAATTTTCCACAGTTTACTGTGATCCACACAGTCAAAGGCTTTGGCATAGTCAATAAAGCAGAAATAGATGTTTTTCTGGAACTCTCTTGCTTTTTCCATGATCCAGCGGATGTTGGCAATTTGATCTCTGGTTCCTCTGCCTTTTATTTAAATATTGTCTCTAATCAGTTGCTCAAACTGGGAAAAAAAAATATTCACAAATAGGAATGAAACAACCCTTTAGGAATCCAAAAGCAAAACAAACCAAAAAAAAAAAAAAAAAAAGACTAAAAGTAACTGAAGAAATATATGGAAGTTGAAGAATCTACTGAGGCCATATGCAAGCAATCACTCAGCAAATGGAAAGAAATCTGGAACTTCCTTGGTGGTCCAATGGCTATGGCTCCACCTCCCATTGGTTCAATCACTGCTCAGGAAACTAGATAAACAAGCTGTCACTAAGAGTTCACATGCTGCATTTAAGGTCCTGCATTATATTTGGGGGCTCCAAAATCACTGCAAATGGTGACTGTAGCCATGAAATTAAAAGACGCTTACTCCTTGGAAGAAAAGTTATGACCAACCAGATAGTATATTCAAAAGCAGAGACATTACTTTGCCAACTAAGGTGCATCTAGTCAAGGCTATGGTTCTTCCTGTGGTCATATATGGATGTGAGAGTTGGACTGTGAAGAAGGCTGAGTGCCAAAGAATTGATGCTTTTGAACTGTGGTGTTGGAGAAGACTCTTGAGGGTCCCTTGGACTGCAAGGAGATCCAACCAGTCCATTCTGAAGATCAGCCCTGGGATTTCTTTGGAAGGAATGATGCTAAAGCTGAAGGTCCAGTACTTTGGCCACCTCATGCGAAGAGTTGACTCATTGGAAAAGACCCTGATGCTGGGAGGGATTGGGGGCAGGAGGAGAAGGGGACGACCAAGGATGAGATGGCTGGATGACATCACAGACTCAATGGACGTGAGTCTGAGTGAACTCCGGGAGTTGGTGATGGACAGGGAGGCCTGGCATGCTACGATTCATGGGGTCGCAAAGAGTCGGACACGACTGAGATACTGAACTGAACTGATGCCACAACTAAGACTCGGGACAAATGAATAAGTCATTTTTTTTTTTTAAAGAAGAAAAAAAAAAAAGGAAGAGAAAAGTAACCCACCTAGATAAATTTCAGAAACTCCTATCACATAGCTTTACATGGCCCCTTAAACTTACCAGTGTCAGCTTCATGGATATGTGACTTATGCTGTGGCCCAAACCCTGCATTCAAAGGTCCTGCACTTGGTTTAATGCTCTGCTTTCCTCAATAACTTAAACTCTTAACCATGTAGCCTTTGAATTGTGTTTTGAGAATGAAGTCTGTTCAGACAGTGAAGCAAGAGCACATGCAGAGCACTATATGTGTAAACAGAGAAGGCAATGGCACCCACTCCAGTCCTCTTGCCTGGAAAATCCCATGGACAGAGGAGCCTGGTGGGCTGCAGTCCATGGGGTCGCTAGGAGTCAGACACGACTGAGCGACTTCACTTTCATTTTTCACTTTCATGCATTGGAGAAGGAAATGGCAACCCACTCCAGTGTTCTTGCCTGGAGACCCCGGGGACGGGGGAGCCTGGTGGGCTGCCGTCTATGGGGTCGCACAGAGTCGGACACGACTGAAGTGACTTAGCAGTAGCATACATATAATACGTGTGTCAGCTACTGAATGGTAACTGTAGTTCCTTTTCCTGTCTGTTCTTTCTTACTCATCAATATACTGAAGGTTGGATGCATTGGCATTATGCACATGAATCAAGAAATATAAACAAGTGAGTTAATGTGTGGAGCATTTTTAAGGTTCTGAGAATAAAACAATACATGTGCATGTATGAGTGATGGAATACAAGTTTTGTAATTTGGTTATTACCCATAATAAGTGCATTTATAATTGGTATGGCATATTGTCACTCTATTTATTTAACTTCTATGCAGAGAACATCAAGCAAAATGTTGGGCTGGATGAATCACAAGGTGGAAATAAGATTGTCAGGAGAAATATCAACAACCTCAGAGATGCAGATGATACCACTCTAATGGTAGAAAATGAAGAGGTCCTAAAGGGCCTCTTGATGAAGATTGAAAGACGAGAGTAAAAACCTGGTTTAAAACTCCACATTCAAAAAATTAAGATCATGGCACCTGGTCCCATCACTTCATGACAAATAGAAGGGGAAAAAGTAGAAGCATTGAGAGATTTTATTTTCTTGGGCTCCAAAATCACTGTGGATGGTGACTAGAGCCATGAAATTAAAAGATGCCTGATCCTTAGAAGGGAAGCTATGTTAAACCTAGACAATGTTTTAAAAATCAGAGACATCACTTTGCTGATAAAGGTCTGTATAGTCCAAGCTATGTTTCTTTTTTGCCAGTAGTCATGTACTGTTGTGAGGGTTGGACCATAAAGAAAGTTGTGTGCATGCTAACTCATTTGTGTCACATTCGACTCTTTGCGACTCTTTGGACTGTAGTCCACCAGGCTTCACTGTCCATGAGATTCGCTAGGCAAGACTACTGGAGTGGGCTATCATGCCCTCCTAGAGAGGATCTTTCCAACTGAGGGATCAGACTTGTGTCTCAATGTCTCCTGCATTGGCTGGAGGGTTCTTAACCACTAGCGCCACCTGGGAAGCCCTGTCTCTGTTGATGTTATTGGATACTTTTTCTTACATTTCTTTTAATATCCCTCCTACTGGATTCCCCTGTTATTTTTCTTTCTCTCCTTTAATATTCCATAATGCCATCAGTGTTACTGTTCTAAAATGCAAAGAATTAACTCCTTAGCTCCAGTAGCCCTATGTTGCCTGCAGAATGAAGTCTGCACACCATACAAGTTTTCTCACTAGCCTTGGCCTTCCATGTTCAAGGTCATATTAGAGTTTGCCTCTTTCCCCAAATCCCCTGAGTTCCAGCAATAACAAGCTGAATTAGCCATAGTTTCTTATGTGTCCTTTTTTCATTTACCTTTCTTCCATCCCCTACCCTCTGCCCTTAATATTCTGACATTCTTGACTTTCCTTTATGAAACTGGTTACACGATATGAGCAGAGGCTACACAGAATAGTGAAGAGAATAGGGACTAAATTATGATTACCCAGGTCATCTTGCATTCACTACTTGTAGGACACTGATTAAATCACTGAACCTCTGATCTACAGTAGGAAGAGACATGTTGATGGCCAACCTATGATTCCCTCTCCTTGTGGAGCTGTAGGAGGGAATATTTGAGCTCCATTGAATTGTCTTGGAAACCTATTTCCCTTCAAACAAGCCAACAATATTTACTATTGGGAAGATATGACGAGTATTTGGGGAAAACTTATAATAGACTATACTTGGTCTATCTTGGGTATCTTTTGACAATAAGCTTGGAATTTATGGGTTGATGGGGCATGACTGCATGGAAAATGAAAATTATTCATGAAGAACTTACTATCCATATGACAACTAGAATACATAGCTGAGAAGCTTTGAAAACTTATAATACAAAACTCACTTTAAGAAAACTGTTCAACAAGCACAGTAAAATGATCTTTCCTCAGTTACACCTAAACCAAACGTGTCCCAGAGGGGGATAAAGGGACAGTTTCTGCATTTTCAGATTGGCTCCTCTGGGAAGAAATGTTGCACGTCTGTCTGTTTCTTGCTTGCATCCTTTGAGTTATTAGTGAAGTGTGTTTGGGGGCTGGATATAAGAAGCTGTGATGCTGCGTTGACAACCAACACTTTGATGTAAACACAGTGACAACACTGGCTTATTTTCTTTAAGGCTCATGAGTCGTAACAGATAATGCATTCTTCAGCAAGAACAGGGAAGATGAAGATAAAGATGATAAGTTGTTATCACGATATTTTGCCAGTGTGATTTGGAAGAAATCAGTGTAGTTCTTAGAGAACTAACTAAATAGAAAGACATAAATCATAAAGCAAACAGAAAGTTAGCACACGTATCATTTCTTGGTCATTATTAGCAGCTCTATTAACATCATCTAAAGGAGAAAATGTAGACTTTGAAAGATTTTAAAAAAGAAACTCTGTCTTTTTCTGATTACCATAAACAGTTAATGTGTTTCCTGTTCACTTAGAAGACTATATTTATGAGCTAAGTAATCCTGTTATGACCATGATTTCTGCAGTCTATTTATGACTATTAAAGTAGCTATGTCAGTTGACTGTGAAAACTGATAAGCATCTTTACTATTGTGATTATGTAGCGATTATTCACTTAATACCACTGTATCATCACTGGTCAACAGAAAAATAATGGAATTCTATATCATCAAAATTCCACTTAATAGAAAAATCTGTGATCACTTTCTAAAATTCAGATGCATATCAGAATTATCTTCGGATTTTTTTATTTTTTTGAAAAATACAAATGCCTAGGTACTGCTGTTTTTTATCTAGAGCTACAGAAATATTTCTCATGAGCAGCCATGTTTAAAAATATCTAGACTATATGATGACCTTTTACTTTTATCTAGTTTGTTTCACCTTTTCTATTTTATATTCAGTGTTCCCATTTCATTTAGTGTATGATTCCAAATTTCTCCAACATTTTTTTTGATGCTTTATCAAGCCTTTATCAAGCATATAAAAACTTTTTTTGTGTGTATATATATATATATATATAATATGTATATTTATTTTTTGGGGCTCAAAAATCACTGCAGATGGTGACTGCAGCCATGAAATTAAAAGGCGCTTACTCCTTGGAAGAAAAGTTATGACCAACCTAGATAGTATATTCAAAAGCAGAGACATTACTTTGCCGACTAAGGTCCGTCTAGTCAAGGCTATGGTTTTTCCTGTGGTCATGTATGGATGTGAGAGTTGGACTGTGAAGAAGGCTGAGCACAGAAGAATTGATGCTTTTGAACTGTGGTGTTGGAGAAGACTCTTGAGAGTCCCTTGGACTGCAAGGAGATCCAACCAGTCCATTCTGAAGGAGATCAACCCTGGGATTTCTTTGGAAGGAATGATGCTAAAACTGAAGCTCCAGTACTTTGGGCACCTTATGCGAAGAGTTGACTCATTGGAAAAGACCCTGATGCTGGGAGGGATTGGGGGCAGGAGGAGAAAGGGACGACCGAGGATGAGATGGCTGGATGGCATCACAGACTCAATGGACGTGAGTCTGAGTGAACTCCGGGAGTTGGTGATGGACAGGGAGGCCTGGCGTGCTGTGATTCATGGGGTCGCAAAGAGTCGGACACGACTGCGCGACTGAACTGAACTGAACTGATATTTATTTTATAACATTTATGCATTTTTGCCTAACCTAAAAAATTATGGCATTTTGATTTCACCTGTTTGATTTACTATGAATAGAATGCTAGATATCTGATTAAAAAATAGACATGCAACAAGCAACAGAGGTTTACTGTATAGCACAGGTAACTATAGTCAATATCTTATAATAATGTGTAATAGAAAATTATTTAAAAATAATAAATTGTATATGCACAGCTGAATTGCACTGCTGTGTCCCTGCAACACTGTAACCAGCTATGCTTCAATTACGTATGTATGTGTGGATGTGTATATATATGTATATAAAGTAAAGTAGCTAGGGCAACTGTTAGGCACTCAAAGAACCAAGATACTATACAAAGAACTGGGAAACTACAGAGAAATGTCAGTAAAGACTGATTAATCCCAGCTAACATTCTCTGAATCAAACATTCAAGTGTCATATTCCTTATTTGAGAGTTTTCTACATGAAATACATTAGTTTGTTGATGACCAATCTCCAAGTAGGTCCAAACTTCTGTGAGCAGACTCTTCTGGATGTTAAGATTGCTAACTTGTTGCAATTAATATGGGTCAGAGTTTGGCGGACTGTTTTCTTACACACGTTTCCTGTCACATGATTTGTTTCCTTACATATTAGAGTTGTTAACAGAATTCAGTTTCTTGAAATTTTAAGACTATAAAGTGATCTTTTCCTTGTTGGCTGTATAGCCTGAGGGTCATGCCAGATTCTAGACCCATTCATATTTCTTATTGCATCTTCAACAAAAGCAACCTTCAAAGTTAGGGTTGAGTTTGCCTCCTGTCATGTTTCTGACATGAATCTCCTGGATTCCCAAAGGGTGATTTACTTCCTACTGGTGACTTTCCTTCCAGTTTGGACTACTGATTAGAGACAACATTTAAACACAATATTAATGATATATTCCTGCTTCATATTAGATTGAATTTCCAAATGATTTCAATTTTCCAGAAGCAAAAACAAATGTTGATTCTAAGTATGTAATCTGGACATTTAAAATAATTCATTTTAGTAAGATATGAGTAAATAGTTAAAAATTTTTATCCTTTCTTGCTTTCTGAACAACTCTAGCAGTGAAGATTCTGTGAGCAAGATTTTAGAATCAATTTCTTGATTATAACAGCACTTTAAAATGTAAGTGCCTATTTTACTAAGAAAACTTTTTGAAAGTTGTGCACTAATTTAAGATTCATGAACTTATGCTGAATTTTGAAACATCACATTTGTCTACTTTTTATACTTACAGGAAATTTTCATTTGTGCTGAGTATAGAAAATAGGTGAAAAAATGAGATTGTCCATCTAAAATTGATGCATTTTACTTATTTCCCTTGTAGTTAGACTAAATTTTCTCTGTTATTTTTCTCTTCCACATTTTCTTCCACTTTAAAGACTCATATAATTAGATTGGGCTAATCAAGATAATCCCGGATAATCTTTCCATTTCAATGTTAGGTTCATTACCAATTTGAATTTCCTTTGCCACCTTAATTCACTTTTTAAAGGTAATTTGTACTAATTTCCACAGGATAGGGAATGCACATCTTTGGTGGGGGGCACTAACCTCCTTACCAAAATAGCTATCACAGGTATAGTTAAGACTTGATAATTTAAGATTCTGGAGGAAAGACTGTAAGAGATGATCTCTGTGTTCTAAAGAAGCGGTTAACCACTTCATTAGTAAACTGATCAGAGGATACATATTTGACTCAAGAGCCCAATCTATCTGTGTTTAAAATGGTACCTCCTGTATGAATAAGAACAGAACCAATATGCTTCCAAATAAATACATAAGTGGAAAGAGTCATGTTTCCATTTACACCAGGTGTTCTCTTTTCTGCTTATGTTAGGATTTCATTCAAAATTATATGCTTTATTATGCTGTATCAATATTCCAAAATCACTATGAATGATGACTGTGGCCAGGAAATTAAAAGACATTCATTCCTTTGAAGAAAAGTGGTGAGAGACATAGATAGTGTATTAAAAAGCAGAGACATCACTTTGCCAACAAAGGTCTGTCTAGTCAAAGCTATAAGTAGTCATGAATGGATGGGAGAGTTGGACCTCAAGGAAGGCTGCGTGCTGAAGAATTGATGATTTTGAATCATGATGCTGGAAAAGACGCTTGAGAGTCACTTGGACAGCAAGAAGATCTAACCAGTCCATCCTAAAGGAAATTAACCCTGAATGTTCATTGCAATGGAGAAGGCAATGGCAACCCACTCCAGTACTCTTGCCTGGAAAATCCCATGGATGGAGGAGCCTGGAAGGCTGCAGTCCATGGGGTCACAAAGAGTCGGACATGACTGAATGACTTCACTTTCACTTTTCACTTTCATGCATTGGAAAAGGAAATGGCAACCCACTCCAGTGTTCTTGCCTGGAGAATCCCAGGGATCTGGTGGGCTACTGTCTGTGGGGTCTCACAGAGTCAGACACAATTGACGTGACTTAGCAGCAGCAGCATTCATTGGAATGACTGATGCTGAAGCTGAAGCTCTGTTACTTCGGCCACCTCTGAAACAAAGAGTAGACTCAAGGAAAAGACCCTGATGCTGGGAAAGATTGATGGCAGGAGGAGAAGGAGGCAACAGAAGATGAGATGGTTGGGTGACATCATTGACTCAATGGACTTGAGTTTGAGCCAACTCCGAGAGATAGTGAAGGATAGGGAAGCCTGGCATGCTGCAGTCCATGGAATCACAAAGAATTGGATGTGACTTAGCGACTGAACAACAATCAAAAGCAATAAAAAGATGGATTTCCAAGAGGATTAAACAACAAAGGACCTGTATATGACTTTCCGTAGTCTTGTTACTTTCTTAGAATGTGAGTATTGAATGATATCACCTAAGTAAATTAAGCTGAAAATGGTTAAAATTAATGCATACAATATCAAAGATACTCTAGGTAGACATTTTTTACATTCATATCCCACTGGTTGGACACATACTTAATCATAAAAAGTAAGGAACATAATTTACTGAGTACTGCTTTATGTATGCCACAGAAATACACCAGATATAGATAGTTTTCATGTTTTTATATAACTTATGTGATGTGCATTATTTTCTCTATTTAAAAATGAAGAAATTGAAACTCACTATGGCTAATGAATTGGTCTAGGACATTTAGATTCTAAATAAATTCAATCAGGTTAAGACTCCATTCCTGATTACAAAGTTTGTGCTCATTCTACTTCATGATGGACCTTTGCTGGCAAAGTAATGTCTCTGCTTTTTAATATGCTGTCTAGATTGGTCATAACTTTTCTTCCAAGGAGTAAGCATCTTTTAATTTCATGTCTTCAGTCATCATCTGCAGTGATATTGGAGACCAGAAAAATAAAGTCAGCCACTATTTCCATTGTTTCCTCATCTATTTGCCATGAAGTGATGGGACTAGATGCCATGATCTTCATTTTCTGAATGTTGAGCTTTAAGCCAACTTTTTCACTCTCCTCTTTCACTTTCATCAAGAGGCTCTTTAGTTGCTCTTCACTTTCTGCCATAAGGGTGGTATCATCTGCATATCTGAGGTTATTGATATTTCTCCCAGCAATCTTGATTCCAGCTTGTGCTTCCTACAGCCAAGCATTTCTCATTATGTACTCTGCATATAAGTTAAATAAGTAGGGTGACAATATACATCCTTGACATACTCTTTTTTCCTATTTGGAACCAGTCTGTTGTTCCATGTCCAGTTCTAACTGTTGCTTCCTGACCTGCATAGAGATTTCTGAAGAGGCAGGTCAGGTGGTCTGGTATCCCATCTCTTTCAGAATTTTCCACAGTTTCTTGTGATCCACACAGTCAAAAGCTTTGGCATAGTCAATAAGGCAGAAATAGATGTTTTTTCTGGAACTCTCTTGCTTTTTCAATGATATAATGGATGTTGGCAATTTGATCTGTCTTTTCAGTATGCATATAATAATCCTGCTGATACTGCTAAGTTACATCAGTCATGTACGACTCTGTGTGACCCCATAGGTGGCAGCCCATCAGGCTCCTCCTTCCCTGGGATTCTCCAGGCAAGAACACTGGAGTGGGCTGCCATTTCCTTCTCCAGTACAGGAAAGTGAAAAGTGAAAGTGAAATTGTTCAGTCCTGTCTGACTCTTCGCCACCCCATGGACTGTAGCCTACCAGGCTCCTCCGTCCATGGGATTTCCCAGGCAAGAGTACTGGAGTGGGTAATGCATTGCTATTATGACATATAATGTATTATAATAATAATGTAATAACATGCTATTATAATATATAAATTTTATTAGAACATAAAATATTTGATATATTATAATATATATATTATAATATAGTTGTTCCATATGTCTGTTCTTGGTTCTAGGAGGTAGGGTCCTACCTGGGTGGCATGTCAACATGAGACTGAAAAGCAATCAAGAAGAGAAGAAGCTTCTCTCAAATACTGTATGATATTATGTAGATGTCAGCTGAAGAGGGAGTTAAGCAACACCAAGTTTCCATAGGTATCACATTCATCAAGAGTTTTCAGTACCAAGAAATAACTAAGAAGTTGCATTCTAAGAGTGAAGATTTACATATGGAGGATACAGGAATCTACTTTGCAACTCAGAATGCTGCCATCACTCTAAATCTTTGCTGTCTCTCAGCAGATCGGTTTAATGAATCTCAACTAGCTTTTTCTAACCTACTAAAAATAAGAAAATGAGCCTCTTGGGTCATTCAGATTTATAACTCCTCAAAAAGTATAGCTTGTTATATATATGCATATTTATAATTTGTAGCATATCCAAAATCAAAATATGCATTTTGAATTGATGCCTGGTAGTACCAAATTATTCTTAATTATCTAAAGTATTTCTTCTACTATAATAATCTTCATTAAGCAAAAAATTAGAATATGTATGTTAGATTAAAAAGAATTGGACAAGAAAAGCAAAAGGATCTGGCTCAGAGGGGCAGGCAGTATATTAGACTTATGGCATGTTTGCAAACAGAAAGTGTTAGATCTCATGAATATGGCACATCAGAAAACAGCCTATATTTCTACTTTCTTTTTGTTATCTGTAATTTTCCTTATTTCTTTTCAAGCATTCAGGCATGAATGTACATTTTACTCTTCCAAAATCATTGTTATTAGCAATATTTGTCTATTTACTTCATGTGAAAGAGTCTTGTGCATATTGCCACAAGTAACAAAATATTAAAAATTTTAATTAAATAATCATCCCTAAGTTAATCTATATATTTAATGCAATCTTGGTCGAATTATCAGTGGCCATTTTGTGGACATTGTCATCCTGATTCTTAAATTCATATGAGGACTTCCCTAGTGGTCACGTGGCTAAGATGCCACACTCCCGATCAGAGAACTAGATCCCACATGCCACAACTTAAAGATGTTCATGCCCCAACCTAGACTGAAGGTCCCACATCCCACATGTCACAACTAAGACCCAGCACAGCCAAATCAATTAATGAATACTTTAAAAAAAATTAAATAGCATTCATATGCAAATAAAGAGGTCCAAAACAGTTAAAGCAATAATCACGATGGTGCATAAATTCAGAAAATTTAGATTATCAAATATCAAGATTTTTTTTTAAAGTCACCATGATTAAGACAGTGAGATTATTTTTGACTAAACAGCCACAATGAAGAAAATAGAAAATGTATTTTATAAATAATTTGTCAATAATTTTTTAAAAAGTGAGTTGTCAGTTAAGTTTCACTTGGGGCAAAATGAATCTTATAGCCCAGAGGAAAGCCTATCACACAGCTCTGAGGAACTGCCCCAAAGTAGTAAGGGAGGAGGTCAGCACATATGTGTTTTGGTGAAGAGGGATACATACAGTCAAGCACACATTTTGGCAGAAGATTGCTGCTAGCCACAAGGAGCAGATGCCTTTGTCAACAATTTTGGTGATTTTCTGATACAACAAGATGCAATAAACTGGGCTCATAAAATCTTCTCCTGAAAATGTCTAACTATCTGAAACATGTTCTCTTAGTTTTTCCCAGGGTACAGAGTGCTTCATTTCTGATCTCCACCCTGAACTCTTTTCAGGGTGTGTTGAAGGTCAACGACTACAATGGCTAGCGGTTTCACTCTTGTAGAAGCCAATGGTCACTGATAATTTCTAAGTGGTGCTTTTGTTATATTCCAGGCACCACAGTTTCAAATTTAAAAATTAATAAAGTTTCTTTAAAAAAAATTAGAAGACTACCATCAGGCTCTTAATTTTCTTGCACAAGTGAAATGAGGCAATAGATAACCACTGTGAACAGAAAATTAAAATGGAGCTGGCATTGCTAGGAGAGCTCCCTAAATGGACCTGAGAGGACAGTGAGGTAGCACAACAAATGCACTGCTCAGCCTGAATGGAAATTCAACTTTTGACTACTTGTGGTTCTACAAATGATATTCAGGATATTTCTCAGAATCAAGAAACTCAAGACATTTATCAGACCCCTTACCATAAAATAAGTCCTGACATCCTATGTGCTTATTGGAACCTTTGGAAATCCCATGGACAGAGGAGCCAGGTGGGCTACAGTCCATGGGGTCACAAAGAGTCGGACACGTCCAAAGTGACTTAGCACCATAAAACAACTGTGACAGCCTATTCTGTAAGGATATATATTTATTTTGTGTCAGAGTATGACATTGTGACTTTTGCCTTTATAAGCTCCTGAATTGTTCCCTTCTCTGAAACACTCTTTCAGTTTTACCAGAAACTGTCTCAACATTGTAACTCTTAAGACCCCAAATAAGCTCTTTGTTCTCTGCAGGCTTATTATTGATTATTGCTTTAACAAGACAAAGGAAAAACAGGGCCCTTTTAAAATTTTAACTTTTCATCAAAAGATACCA
The DNA here is from genome assembly GCA_006408695.1 of Aepyceros melampus. NCBI lineage: Eukaryota > Metazoa > Chordata > Mammalia > Artiodactyla > Bovidae > Aepyceros > Aepyceros melampus. Next base: position 1,942 of record SJXQ01006333.1, on the reverse strand, counting down.
TAAGAGAGTGAAAATAACTCTCAATATGATACATATATTTTCAACAGAATATCCAATAGAGGAACCATCCTAAAATATAAACAACTCTAAGTGATGAAAGAAAATAAGACATAATTTCTATTTAATTGATGGTGATGATTGCCTCAATCTACCTCCCAACTAACCTGCCCTAACTAGTAAAGGAGTTAGGGTTGAGTCTGTCTATTAAGAAGAACAGAGTATTCTGTTCTTCCATTCGCATAGAAGACACCAGTAGCTAGACGAATACAGAGAACAGTAGACAAAAAAGTATTTTATCAATAATTAACCATTCCGTGGTATCTCAGATGGTAAAGCGTTTGCCTGCAATGCAGGAGACCTGGGTTCAATCCCTGGATTGGGAAGATCCTCTGGAGAAGGAAATGGCAACTCACTCCAGTACTCTTGCCTGGAAAATTCCATGGATGGAGAAGCCTGGTAGGCTACAGTTCATGGGGTCTCAGAGTCGGACACAACTGAGTAGCTTCATTTTCTCTTTTCTTTTTTCAACCATTAACAAAGATTATTAGTAAATAAAATCATTTCAAACTGTGGTGATGAAGAAGACTCTTGAGAGTCCCTTGGACAGCAAGGAGATCAAGCTAGCCAATCCTAAAAGGAATCAACCCTAAATACTCATTGGAAGGACTGGTGCTGAAGCTGAAGTTCCAAAACTTTGGCCACCTGATATGAAGAGCAGACACACTGGAAAAGATCAAGGCAAAAGGAGAAGAGATAGACAAGGACAAGATGGTTGGATGGCATCACTGACTCAACGGACATGAGTTTGAGCAAACTCCAGGAGATAGTGAAGGACAGGGAAGCTTGGTGTGCTACAGTTCATGGGTCACAAAGAGTTGGACACGATGGAGCAACTGAACAACAACAACAAAATCACTAGTAGCTTTAAGGCTATTACTTATTCTTACTCAAGTGCACTGAAGGGCATCTTTAAGCATCAAAAGCTTGAATCATGTTTGTACACAAGTAGTACTATTATCTGATTTCCTACTCTCAGCTGTACTTGTGTTATCACATTGTGGTACTTGATTTCTGATTAGAAAACATTGAATATTTATTAATAAATACACATGCATGACATTTTTCTTAACCTAAATTATAAAATTTGTCAATATGTGAACTGTTTTGAAGTATTTTCCCCAGCCATCTCCATGTTTATTAAAACATAAAATTTAATGAGAAAATGCATATAGTGGATAAAAGAAGTTAAAAACCACAAGCAAATCAATATCTGTGTACATTTCCTGGTACTCTCCATTTTGTAATACCTTTGTCTTTCTGCTTCTTTAGGATTTTAGTATCTGATGATTTGATTCTTTCTTTCTCACTCTATTGGTACTTATTAGCAGATGCCAGCCCACACAACTGCCAACTGAAAACCTTATTATACTTTTCTGCTAAGATTATTTTCATGTTATCCCAAGCCCCAAACTACCATTTTATTTATAAATTATTGTGTGAAAAGCCTTGCACTAGGTGCTATTGTAATGTACACTTAACTGAAACTAAACAAGAAGGTGACTTTGTGTTAATTCACAAATTATACAAATTACTGTTCATCAATTGTGGTTCATTCTATTTCACGTTGAGTTTTTCAGCTGATTTCATAGATTTCATCCATTTTGAATATCATCTTTATGTTTCACTTGTATTTTAGTGAAGAATAATCTTTTCAAATATAACTCCATGGTGACTTTTTTTGTCTTCTTTCAGCTAGAAATGTAATTTTAGAGTCAGCAAAATTCATTAGCCTTTTCCTCAAGTTTCCCTTTCACATACTTTTCAAAGGCTCTTCAGGATGTGATTTCTTCTCAATTTGGACACAACTGACATATGTCATTATATATGTTTTAGCTGTAAAAAGTAATAATTATTTACTTGTTAAGTTCAATCAGTTCAGTCC
>SJXQ01006332.1:141169-181757 GCA_006408695.1 Aepyceros melampus | reverse complement strand
TAAAAACAACTGAACTCTATGATGATCTTCTACTTTTACCTAGTTTGTCTCACTTTTCCTATTTCATATTCAGTGCTCTCATTTCGTTTAGATAATGTTTTCCAGCTTCCCCCTCTCTTTAGTTTTTGATACTCTTTCTCAAGCTTTTATCAAGTGTAGCAGAAAAGCTTTTGTACACATATGTATATAAACAATATGCATAATATATATATTTTAGAAAACATAGATTTTTGCCTAACTAAAAAATTTATGACATTTTGATTCCATTTGTTTGACTTAGTATAAAAAAGTGCTAGGTTTCTAATAAAAAAAAAGATATGCAATAAGCAATAAATGTTTACCCTATAGCACAGGGAACTATAGTCGATACCCTGCAATAAACTACAATGTAAAATAATTTCAAAAATAGTATATGTGTGCATATATAACTAAATCACCTTGCTGTGCACCTGAAACATTGTAAGTCAACTACAACAAAATATATATATTAAGAAAAAAAAAATTTTTTTAAATACACAGGAGGGAACCAACAGCAGAGTAACTGAGGTAGAGGAACAGATAAGTGAGCTGGAAGATAAATGGTGGAAATAACTGAAACAGGACACAATAAAGAAAAAAGAATAAATAGCAATGAGGGCAGTCTCAGAGACCTCTGGGACAACTTTAAGCATAACACATTTGAATCAGAGATTCTAGAATAAGAAGACAAAATGAAAGAGCTTGAGAAAATATTTGAGGGGATTATAGTTGAAAACTTCCCTAAAACTACAAAGGAAATAGCCATGCAAGTCCAGGAAGCCCAGAGAGTCCTATACAGGGTAAATTCAAGGAGAAACAAGACAAGACACATATTAAACAAACAAAAGTTAAATGCAAAGAAAAAAAATATGAAAAGCAGCAAGGGAAAGGCAACAAAATACGTACAAGAGGTTCCCCATAAGGCTAAGTTGATCTTTCAACAGAAACTGCAGACAAGAAGAGAATGGCAGGATATACTTAAACTGATGAAATGGAAAAAAACCTACAACCAAGATTACTCCGCCTGTGAAAGGACCTCATTCAGATTCAAAGGAGAAATCAAAAGCTTCATAGATAAGCAAAATTAAGAGAATTCAGCACCATCAAACAAACTCTACAATAAATGCTAAAGGAATTTCTAGAAAGAAAACATGAAAAGAAAAGGCAAACAAAACAAATCCCAAACAACAAAGTAAATGGTAACATGATTATATATATATCAATATTTACCTTACATGTAAATGGGCTAAATGCTCCAACTAAAAGACAAGTTGGCTGAATAGATACAAAAATAAGACTCCTATATATGCTCTCTACAAGAGACCCACCTCAGACTTACAGAAACAAACAGACTGAAAGTGAAGGACTGGTAAAAGATATTCCATGCAAATGGTAATCAGAGGAAAGTGGGAGTAGCAGTACTTATACCAGATAAAATAGACTTTATAGTAAAGACCATTACAAGAGATCCAGAAGGTCACTACATAATGATCAACAGCTCAATCAAAGAAGATATAACAATTATATATGCACTCAACATAGAAGCACCTCAATGTATAAGGCAAATGCTAACAACTATTAAAAAGGAATAAGGAGTATGTCAAGGCTGCATATTGTCACTCTACTTAGGTAACTTATATGCAGTTATCATGAGAAATGTTGGGATGGATGAAACATGAGCTGGAATTAAGATTGCTGGGAGAAATATCAATAACCTCAGATATGCAGATGACACCACCCTTATGGCAGAAAGCGAAGAACTCAAGAGCCTCTTGATGAAAGTGAAAGAGGAGAGTGAAAAAGTTGGCCTAAAACTCAACATTCAGAAAACTAACATCATGGCATCTTGTCCCATCATTTCATGGCAAATAGATGGGGAAATGGAAACAGTGAAAGACTTTATTTTGGGGGGCTCAAAAATCACTGCAGATGGTGACTTCAGCCATGAAATTAGAAGACAGTTGCTCTTTGGGATGGATGAAACATGAGCTGGAATTAAGATTGCTGGGAGAAATATCAATAACCTCAGATATGCAGATGACACCACCCTTATGGCAGAAAGCGAAGAACTCAAGAGCCTCTTGATGAAAGTGAAAGAGGAGAGTGAAAAAGTTGGCCTAAAACTCAACATTCAGAAAACTAACATCATGGCATCTTGTCCCATCATTTCATGGCAAATAGATGGGGAAATGGAAACAGTGAAAGACTTTATTTTGGGGGGCTCAAAAATCACTGCAGATGGTGACTTCAGCCATGAAATTAGAAGACAGTTGCTCCTTGGAAGAAAAGCTATGACCAACCTAGACAGCATGTTAAAAAGCAGAGACATTACTTTGCCAACAAAGGTGCATCTAGTCAAACTATGGTTTTTCCAGTAGGCACGTATGGGTATGAGAGTTGGACTATAAAGAAAGCTGAGTGCCGAAGAATTAATGCTTTTGAACTGTGATATTGGAGAAGACTCTTGAGAGTCTCTTGGACTGCAAGGAGGTCCAACCAGTCTATCCTAAAGGAAATCAGTCCTGAATATTCATTGGAAGGACTGATGTTGAAGCTGAAACTCCAATACTTTAGCCACCTGATGTGAAGCACTGACTCATTTGAAAAGACCCTCACGCTGGGAAAAATTGAGGGAGGGAGAAGGGGATGACGAAAGATGTGATGGTTGGATGGGATCACCGACTGAACGGACATGAGTTTGAGTAAGTTCTGGGAGTTGGTGATTGACAGTGAGGCCTGGTGTGCTACACTTCATGGGGTCACAAAGAGTTGGACATGACTAAGCAACTGAACTGAACTGAACTGACTGTAACACAATAATAGTGGGGGACTTTAACACACCACTCACACGAACAGACAATTGGTGTGAAAATTAATAGGGAAACATAAGCTTTAAATGATCATTGGATCAACTGGACCTAATTGATATATATATAGAACAATTCATCCAAAAATAATACGAATCATTCTTTTTCTCAAGGGCACATAGAATGTTTTCTAGGATAGATCATATCTTGGGCCACAAATCAAGCCTTTGTAAATTAAAAAAAAAATGACTGATATCATTTCAAGCATCTTTTCTGACCACAATGTTGTAAGATTAGATATCAAGTATAAGAGAAAAAATATAAAAAGCACAAACACATGTAGGCGAAGCAATATGCTCCTGAATAACCAACAGACAACTGAAGAAATTAAAAATGAAATAAAAATATTCTTAGAAACAAATTAAGGACTTCCATGGTGGCTCAGGTGGTAAAGTGTCTGCCTACAATGTGGGAGACCTGGGTTCTATCCCTGGGTCAGGAAGATCCTCTGGAGAGGGAGAAAACATGACAACTTAAACCTTTGGGATGCAATAAAACTGTACTAAGAGGTAAGTTTATAGCAATAGAAGCCTGCCCTGAGAAACAAGAGAAACATCAAATAAATAACCTAACCTTATACCTAAAGCAACTAGAAAAAGAACAACAACAACAACAACAAAAAACAATTTAGTGGAAGGAAAGAATTTATGAAATTGAGAGTAGAAATAAATGAAAAATAAATGAAGGAACCAATAGCAAAGATCAACAAAGCTAAAAGATGGTTGTCTGAGAAGGTAAAACCTGACAAATTGTTAGCCAAACTCATCAATAAAAAAGGCAGATGACTCAGATCAATAAAATTAGAAATGAAAAAGAAGTTATGACAGAAAAACAAAAATATAAAGAATCATAAGACACTACTATGAGCAACTATATGCCAATAAAATTGACAACCTGGAAGATATAGACTAATTCTTAGAAAAGTATAACCTTCCAATATTGAACCAGGAATAAATAGGAAATAGGAATATACCAATCAAAACCGTAATTAAAAATTTTCCAACAAACAAAAGCCGAGGGCCAGATATCTCCACAGGCAAATACTGTCAAAAATTTGAGAAAAACTAACACTTATTCTGCTCAAACTCTTCCAGAAAATTACAGAGGGACGAAAAATCATCCCAAACAGTATGAAGTCAACATCACCCTGATACCAAAACCAGACAAAGATGTCACACAAAAAAGAAAATTACAGGCCAATATCACTGATGAAGATAGATGCAAAATTCCTCAGCAGCATACTTGCAAACAGAATTGAACTACACATTAAAAAAATTACACATCATGATCAAGTGGACCTTATTCCAGTGATGCAAAGATTCCTCAGTGTATGCAAATCAATCAATGTGATACACCATATAACAAATTGAAAGATAAAAACCATATGACCATCTCAATAGAAACAGAGAAAGCTTTTGACAAAATTCAACACTTGTTTATGATAAAGACTCTACAGAAAGTAGGTACATGAGGAATATACCTCAACATAATAAGGGGCATATATGATAAACCTACAGCAAATATTATCCTCAATGTTGAAAAACTAAAAGTATTTACTCTAAAATCAGGAAAAAGACAAGGGTGCCCATTCTCATCACTATTGTTCAACATAACCATAGGGTATAAAATTAATACACAGAAATCCTTTACATTCTTATTCATTATCAATGAAAAATCAAAAAGAGAAAGTAAGGAAACAATCCCATTCACCATTGCAACAGATAGATTAAATACTTAGGAATAAGTTTACCTAAACAGACAAAAAATTTTCAGAAAACTATAATACACTGATGAAAGAAGTCAAAGACAATACTAATAGAAGGCGAGACACATCACGTTGTTGGGTTGGAAAATCAATAGAGTAAAAACAACTATACTACTCAAAGCAATCTATAGGTTCAGTGCAATTCCTATCAAACTACCAATGGTAAATGAAACAACTGACACAGATTTAATCTCCAAAATACACAAGCAGCTCATGCAACTCGATACCAGAAAAGCAAACAACCCAATCAAAAAGTGGGCAGAAGACCTAAACAGAAATTTTTTCCAGAGAAGACTTACAGATGTTTAACAAAACATGAAAAATGTTTAATATCACTTATTATTCAGTTCATTTCAGTTCAGTCACTCAGTTGTGTCTGACTCTTTGTGACCCCATGAATCGCAGCACACCAGGCCTCCCTGTCCATCACCAACTCCCGGAGCTCACTCAAACTCACGGTCATCGAGTCAGTGATGCGATCCAGCCATCTCGTCCTCGGTCGTCCCCTTCTCCTCCTGCCCCTAATCCCTTCCAGCATCAGAGTCTTTTCCATTGAGTCAACTCGTCGCATGAGGTGGCCAAAGTACTGGAGCTTCAGCTTTAGCATCATTCCTTCCAAAGAACACTGAGGACTCACTTATTATTAGAGAAAAATGCAAATCAAAACTACAATGAGGTATCATCTCACACTGGTCAGAATGGCCATAATCAAATAAATTCTGGGGAGACTGTGGAGAAAAGGGAACCCTCTTGCACTGTTGGTGAGAATACAAATTGATACAGCCATATGGAGAATGGTATGGAGATTCCTTTAAAAAGCTAGGAATGACACTACCATATGACCCAGCAATCCCAGTACTGGTCATATACCTTAAGGAAACCGTAATTGAAAAAGACACATATACACAATAGTTAATTGCAGCACTATTTACAATAACTAGGACATGAAAACAACTTAGATGTCCATCAACAGATGGACAGGATGGATAAAGAAGTTGCGGCACAGAAACACAATGGAATATTACTCCACTCTTAAAAGGAATGCATTTGAACTAGTCGTAGAAACCTAAAGCTTATTATACAGAGTAAAGTAAATCAGAAAGAGAAAATCAAATACCATATATTAATGCAAATACCATATATTAATGCTTATAATATAGATTATGTTAAAATCTAGAAAATACCAGTGATACTGCTTGCAGGGAAGCAAAGGAAACACAGACTTTTGGACACAGTGGGAAGAAGAGGGTGGGATGATTTGAGACAGTAACACTGAAACATTTACATTGCTATATATAAAATGGGTGGCTGGTGAGAATTTGCTGAATGACGTAGGAACCCAAAGCCAGTGTTTTGTAACAACCTAGAGAAGTGGGATGGGAGGGAGGTTCAAGAGGGACAGAGCATATGAATACCTTTGTTGATATATGGCAGAAACCATCACAGTATTGTAATAATCTTCTAATTAAAAGTTAAAATTAAAAAAAAGACTAGACATTCATGCATATGTGCTTAGTCATGTCTGAGTCAGCTGTTCACAGCAGGTGACGAAAATAATGGAGCTTCAGCTTCAGCGTCAGTCCTTCCAATGAGTATTCAGGGTTGATTTCTCTTAAGATTGGCTGGTTTGATCTCCTTGCTGTCCAAGGGAATCTCAAGAGTTCTTCTCCAACATCACATTGAATGTAGCCCACCAATCTGTCCAGTACTAGAGTGGGCAGACATTTCCTCCTCCATGGGATCTTCCTGACCCAGGGATTGAACCTGCATCTCCTGAGGTTCCTGTGTTGGCAAGCAGACTCTTGGCCACTGAGCCACCCGAGAAGCCCAAGATTAGACATGCTTGTTTTTTAAATATGGAGAGTTCACTCAAATCAAAGGTACTCTGTACTTCACTATATTTTCACAGAATTTAAATATTAAAAAAATACATTTTGGAAACATGGTATGTTTATCACAACCAAACAGCATCTTCTTTTTCACCTATTGATGTTGATCTTTATATTCCCCCAAATTTTCCCTTAAACATAAGATTTGAAAAGCTATGAAATAGCATTAAAGAATAATGGACCCTAGGAATGCAAATTCAGAAAATTGCTTGAAGATAATGTGTTGGCCCTTAAAAGAAAGCATTTCCTTCTCTTTCTGCAGTACTATTCCAAAAGGAAGTACATAATGAAACTGGTGCTATGCTCACATCTCAGGGCTTTTTACATAATATTCATTTTTCTTTATGAATTTGAGCTGGGCTCTAAAATTACTGTGGATGGTGACTAAAGCCATGATATCAGAAGATGATTGCTTCTTGGTAAGAAAGCTATGACAAATCTAGACAATGTGTTGAAAAGCAGAAATATTACTCTACCAACACAGGTCTATGGTCTTCCCAGTGGTCTCGTGTGGCTGTGAGAGTTGGACCATAAAGAAAGTGGAGCGCCAAAGAATTGATGTCTTCAAACTGTGGTGCTGGAGAAGACTCCTGAGAGTCCCTGGAACAGCAAAGAGATCAAACCAGTCAATCTTAAGGGAAATCAACCCTGAATATTCATTCGAAGGTCTGAAGCTGAAGTTCCAGTATTCTGGTCACCTGCTGTGAACAGCTAGCTGACTCATTGGAAACGTCCCTGGCACTGGGAAACATTGAAGGCAGAAAGAGAAGAGAGCATCAGAGGATGAGATGGCTGGACAGCATCACTGAGGCAATCGGCATGATTGGGACAAACATCGGGAGATGGTTAGAAACAGGGAGGCCTGGCACGCTGCGGTCCATGGGGTCACAAAGAGTCAGACACCACTGGGCGAATGAATAGCAACAGCAAAAGATAGTGTCTTGGTCCTTAAAATAATGCATTTTCTCCTCTTTCTACTGTGCTATTCCAAAGGGGATTACATAGTAAAACTGATCCTATGCTCATTTGACAGGAGGTTTTAACATAATGTTCATTTTTCTTTACGAATTTGAGTTTTCAAAAACAAGCACTTAATACTTTGCCTGTAATTGATGTGCTGCCACCAGGAGGAATGAAGCCGTGCCTTCAGTATAGTCCACTGACAGCACCTCCAAAAGAGTGTTACATGCTTCCCACTCAAGAGTATCAGTCAGCAAGACCATAAAGCATTTAACAATAGCCGGCGTGACTGTTTTTGCTAAAATAAAACTAAAATATGCAAGCTTCTAAACACACAAGATTTCAAATTTAGTATTTTTCTCTATATTATCAATCTTTACTAATGTAATATTAAATTTTTCCAGGTAGAAATAGATCTTACTAATGAAGCATTCTTCAAAGGGTGATATTATTTTGTTCTGCCCACTTTAAACAAAATATGGTTGACTGCAACAGCCATTGGCACTTCTCCCTGTCTCTGTACTTATGAGTGGGAACCCCATGCTGTGTAGAGTATAATTCACTAAGCATAACTGAATATCAAAAAATACAGAGTAGGGCTGACATTATTTAGAATTCTCCACACTAAGCAAATAACAAAAATTCTATAATGACTTTTATTCTGGCCTACCTTTGTTTTCTGTTTTGTTCTCCTAGTTTCTGTGTTCCCATGTTTCTAGTTTCTGTAGTTTTGAAAGTTCTCAAAAGAGGTTAGGAATCTCCAATTTAAATAGAAAGCAGGTGTTACAGTGGCCTACGCACATTCAATCAGCTTTCTGGGACTCAGAGTTCTGTCTTTCTATGTGAAAAGGAGAAAAAAGAATCTTAACACAAATCTCCAAATATTTGATCTCACACACAGCATAACCATTTCTTTTCCTCAATCAGAGAGACACTTTGAAGGTACTTGATATTTACTTTAACTTTAGATTCTTGTCTCGAAGCTTTTATTAAAATGTTATTTCCAGCATACATCATTTTATTAAATGTAAAGCTTATGTCTGTCTTTTAATAAACATTTTAGCCATATTACTATTTATTAATAAATTCATTCATGCATTCTACCAGCAGCAGGGGATTTTTGTTGCTGTGCCTAGCAACCGTTTTCCACCACAAGAGAAGCCACTGCAATGAAAAACCCCTGCACTGCAATGAAGAGTAGCCCCACTCACGGCAAGCAGAGAAAGCCAACAGGCAGCAGTGAAGACTCAGTACAACCAGTAGAAAAAAAACCACTTCTGCTATCTGAGAAGTTCTAAGTATGTAGCTAGTGAGCTCCCCAACATAAAGGAGGGAAATTGTTGTGAGCAAAAGTAACCATGGAAGTGATGTTAACAACAGAATTCACATGAAAGAAACTCTCAGAGATCTCTCATGACATTGACAGAACTAAGGATAAAATATTGAAGTGGAACCAGATTTAGAAAGAAATGTGAAAACTAGCAAATTACAGAAAAGTGAATGCTTACTTTATGCCATTATACAATTTGAAATTATCAAATGAGTAGGAGGCTCACTTTTCAAATGAGTACATTTTCCCAAAGCAATTAAATGTTAATTCTCAATGTTTCTAATGTTTTATATTTCAATATATCAAACAAGCAATAGTTTTACTTTTCACTTTTATATACTTTTATAATCAATGGTTAAAAAAATCTTTTTAATGCTTTAATAAAAATTTTAAAGACTAAAGAACAATTATTATTTTTACCATTAATTTTCAGTTCAGTTCAGTTCAGTCTCTCAGTTGTGTCCGACTCTTTGCGACCCCGTGAATCGCAGCACACCAGGCCTCCCTGTCCATCACCAACTCCCGGAGTTCACTCAGACTCACGTCCATCGAGTTGGTGATGCCATCCCGCCATCTCATCCTCTGTTGTCCCCTTCTCCCCCTGCCCCTAATCCCTCCCAAAATCAAAGTCTTTTCCAATGAGTCAACTCTTTGCATGAGATGGCCAAAGTACTGGAGTTTCAGCTTTAGCATCATTCCTTCCAAAGAACACCCAGGGTTGATCTCCTTTAGAATGGACTGGTTGGACCTCCTTGCAGTCCAAGGGACTCTCAAGAGTCTTCTCCAGCAGCTAGTTCAAAAGCATCAATTCTTCGGTGCTCAGTTTTCTTTACAGTCCAACTCTCACATCTATACACGACCACAGGAAAAACCATAGCCTTGACTAGATGGACCTTTGTTGGCAAAGTAATGTCTCTGCTTTTCAATATGCCATCTAGGTTAACTTTAAGTAATTCTTTAAATCTTCAGCTTTGGGATTTTGTCTATGCCTGCACTACTATGCAAAGCAGAACCTGTCTGTATATATTATATCTTATTCTCTTCATAGGACCCATAATGTATGTGGGAATTGGCCCAAGAATGGTTTAAGTACTGACTATCAAACTCGAAACACATATTTCTCCCAGTGACTAAGCACCAATAATATTTCTCAACCCTTCTGCAAAGATACTTACATTGGACAACCTCACCATTTTGGTAGACATGACAAAATATGCCTGAAATGTGGAAAGAAACATAGTTGAGCCATTTTTCTAGGAAACTCCTCAGCTCCTGTGTAGGTATAGCAATCAATTCTGATTGGCCTATCAGCAGAGCTTTACACATTTCCAGTCATGAGTAAGTCCACATTGGTGCATCCTGCCTAGCTGAGATCCTTATTCCATAAGCAAAATTAACATAAGAAATTATTGAAATACCATAAAAGTATGTTAGAGTCCCAGATATCATTCCAGAAAGTTTTAGTAGTATTTATTTTGAAACTGCAGAAATATACTTTCATTTTAGGATGTAGGGCTAAATGATCTTGATTTTTATAATGCCATATAATTAAATAGAAAATACTGTTTCTTGGAAAGAGGTAGTCTTTTCATAGTTTCTCATGATTTGAGGAAATATTCTTATCATACACAATATTTTTAATAGTCTCAGTCATCACTTGAATAAAGTTTATTTCCCATTTCCTAATGCCAAACCACTGAAAAAAAGGTAAACTCTAATTTCTTTTACTTACTTTTTGAGGGGTTTGCCCTTTATAAAATGGAGCAAAAGCAATGTCTTCTTTTCTCTAGATTAAAAATATATTTATCGAATTTGATTATTGATGTTTCCAGAGATATACTACTAGTCACTGCTTTATTGAGACAATCATTATTTGCTTGATTTTGAATATGTATTTGGATACGAAGCCTTGAAAAAGATTACATACAAAACAATTTCCAATTGTTATTTGATGTTGGAGGTCACATTTTAAATTATGAGTTTTGTGGCTCACTGCTATAGTTTAAGTGGCTTGGAAATGAGTTGTGCCAATTGATGATCATCTAAGTGGATAAGCAAGGCTGAATCAGTTGAACAGAGCACAAAATCATTAGGGAAAGGATAATAAAAGCAGCTTCAACCATTCAGCTCCTGTTTATCAGCTAGAAAGAGAACAAGATCTCAGGTTCACTCTCATTTAATACAGGGTAAGTCCTTTTACATAGCAAATATCCTTTACCTTTCATCATATGTAGTAAAACATAAATCCAAATACATGAGTTGCTCTTAGATCATCTTTTTAATGCTAATACTCTTTAGAACAAAAGAGTAAAAAGCATTTTGTATTAAACAGTTAAACATCAGCTAAAGCATATACACATTAAAGAAAACAATCTGTCAAAAATTTGGAGGCAATATGTAGATTAAATAAGCTTGCTGTATATTTTAATCAAAATTAAGTTAAAATAAGTAAAAATCTTTGCTTAGCTAAATTCATAAAATTCTGCAACTCCCTTAATCAATAACAGTATATAGATTAAATTAAAAGAAGCACTTTGGGAGTAGGGAACAAGGAGAAGATATAAAATCTAGTCCCATCTTTTCCGCTAATTAGAATTCTTGAAAATGAAACCTAGTACCCCATACCAAGTTCCCCTGCCAAGTTTATGACTAACTCTGTATTCAAAACTTTGTTCTCTTTCTTGTCCCTTCTGATCTCAATCCTGTGCTAATTGATCATTATCAGCCAGAGTTAGATGACTACAATTGTTGTCCATAGAATCATTAATGTACTAAAATTGCTGCATAAATATCATCATTAATGCACAAACTGAGGCTGTTTCACCAAGACATGATGAGTACAAGTTCGTGGATCATGAATCAACAGCCCAGAGGCTCATAAAGTGTAGGCTTCTGATTCCTGACAAGAATTACAATCAAGAACTATAATTAAGGAATTACAATTAATTAAGAAATACAATTAAAGAATGTCTCATAAATGTCGTACAATGATGATTAATTCCAGTATATTCATTGATTCCCTTTACACACACAATTCAAAGAGCGAGTGGGACTGGACCTGAGACTTATCTCCCACTCTGTTGCTTAACATCCTGCAATAAATGCTTACTTTGCTGCAAACTCCCAGGGTCAGAGTTCTATTTTCTGCACTGCAGGCACATGAACCCTTCTCAGTTCAGTTCAGTCGTGTCCAACTCTTTGCGACCTCATGAGTCACAGCATGCCTGGCCTCCCAGTCTATCACCAACTCCCTGAGTTCACTCAGACTCACGCCCATCGAGTCAGTGACGCCATCCAGCCATCTCATCCTCTGTCGTCCCCTTCTCCTCTTGCCCCTAATCCCTCTCAGCATCAGAGTCTTTTCCAATGAGTCAACGCTTCCCATGAAGTGGCCAAAGTCCTGGAGTTTCAGCTTTAGTATCATTCTTTCCAAAGAACACCCAGGGCTGATCTCCTTCAGAATGGACTGGTTGGATCTCCTTGCAGTCCAAGGGACTCTCAAGAGCCTTCTCCAACACCACAGTTCAAAAGCATAAATTCTTTGGCTCTCAGTCTTCTTCACAGTCCAACTCTCACATCCATANAAAAATAAAGTCTGACACTGTTTCTACTGTTTCCCCATCTATTTCCCATGAAGTGATGGGACCAGATGCCATGATCTTCATTTTCTGAATGTTGAGCTTTAAGCCAACTTTTTCACTCTCCTCTTTCACTTTCATCAAGAGGCTTTTTAGCTCCTCTTCACTTTCTGCCATAAGGGTGGTGTCATCTGTATATCTGAGGTTATTGATATGTCTCCCGGCAATCTTGATTCCAGCTTGTGTTTCTTCCAGTCCAGCATTTCTCATGATGTACTCTGCATATAAGTTAAATAAGCAGGGTGACAATATACAGCCTTGACGTACTCCTTTTCCTATTTGGAACCAGTCTGTTGTTCCATGTCCAGTGCTAACTGTTGCTTCCTGACCTGCATACAGATTTCTCAAGAGGCAAGTCAGGTGGTCTGGTATTGCCATCTCTTTCAGAATTTTCCATGGTTTACTGTGATCCACAGTCAAAGGCTTTGGTATAGTCAATAGAGCAGAAATAGATGTTTTTCTGGAACTCTCTTGCTTTTTCCATGATCCAGCAGATGTTGGCAATTTGATCTCTGGTTCCTCTGCCTTTTCTAAAACCAGCTTGAACATCAGGAAGTTCATGGTTCACATATTGCTGAAGCCTGGCTTGGAGAATTTTGAGCATTACTTTACTAGCATGTGAGATGAGTGCAATTGTGCGGTAGTTTGAGCATTCTTTGGCATTGCCTTTCTTTGGAATTGGAATGAAAACTGACCTTTTCCAGTCCTGTGGCCACTGCTGAGTTTTCCAAATTTGCTGGCATATTGAGTGCAGCACTTTCACAGCATCATCTCTCAGGATTTGAAACAGCTCCACTGGAATTTCATCACCTCCACTAGATTTGTTCGTAGTGATGCTTTGCACTTGACTTTACATTCTAGGATGTCTGGCTCTAGATATGTGATCACACTATCATGACTATCTATGAGCCCTTCTACTCAGTTACAAAAAAAGAAACAAAAGGGGTGGGGGAGGGTTATCTTTCAGTAAGAATTTACTGAAAGTAAGGCAGTCAGACCCTTGGTTCATGCATGTCATTGAGTTCTCTCAGTCATCCCGTGGGAAGGTTATCTTTATCTTCATGTTATAGCTATTAAGCAGAAACATGGACTTTTCAAAGCAAGTCAAAAGCTAGTAAGGGTCAAACCCAAAATTAAAATTCACATTTGTTACACTCTAAAATCTGTGCCCTTTCCAATAGATTAAGTCTTATTTCCTTTCAAATAATCTAGAATACAATGGATTCCTTTCTGCCATTGAGAAATGGAATATTTCCTTCCATATCAGTAAGCAAAGATGTCGCAGTCACCAGCAATTGGAACCCTTCAACATGAGCCATTAAGCAAGCCTGAGGAAACTCAGGAAGGAGAAGAAGACCTGCCATCTAGCAGCTTATCAGACTTCAGCCGTTGTCACAGAGAGCCCTGGGAAAACGCCAGATGTGAAAACAGGATACTCACTGCAGACAGGTGAGGTGCATAGCAAAGGAGTGATTTCAGTAAGCCCAGGTTCTTGCATCTTACCATGCAAAGAAAAGCATTAAATCCCTTGTCTTGACATTTTTGCTTTTATTTAATCAATAATCATCATTTGATATTCTGACTACCTGATCTTTGTTGCAAAACTTCTGTATAGCCTGGTTCCTCCTCTTCCTCTTGCCTCCTCAGAGTTGTTCTCTCAGGGTTACTTGATATGTTGTCTTCCAAGCTTAAAGTCCTAAAAATCCCAAAAAATAAAATACAACTCTCAACTTTTAAATTGAAAATATTTTTTAAGTTCACACCATCAAATTGATGTCAAATATAAATCTGATTTGAAATTTCTTTTGTCTTTGAGAGCTCCCAAATCCCCCACATGCTCTTCCCACACTATGCTGTCAACAATATTTATAATCTTTGTTATATTTAAATTGCTGCATTTTGTATTTTAATTTTTACCCTAAGTAAAAAAGGGCATCAATATCTGCCTCTGAGTAGTAAAAAGTCCATTGAAATACTCATTATAAAACTGTTTCAAGGATTTAAAGATAGGAAACAAACTAAGGTCATGATTATGTTTCCATTATGGAACAACAAACAATTTGTTTTCCAAATTAAAAAAAAAAGAAAAATTGTAGAAGTATATACAACCATATCCTTTATTCAGTACCAAGAAATCCATTAAAAGGACCATATTTATATGGTAAGAAATTGAAGGGCATCTTCTGAAAATGTAAAGGAAAAGAAAAATTTAACATGAGACCAAAAAAAGAAACAATTCTCCTGATGAAAATAATACATTAACCCTTCCCTCCCAAAGTATTTAGTTTAGAAAATTTGTAATTGTGAGTTCTTTCTCTGTCCCTTTGGAATGAATGTGATTTTTTAAACCTAAATAAGCCCCTTGCCAGCTATATGACTCAGCAATATCTTTCTTAAGGGCTAGTAAACATTTTTTGAAATGTAATCATTCAAGAAGAGAGAGTCCTTACCTCTTGTTTCTGTGAGAGGAGAGGAGCCCCACTCTAGCACAAGTTTTTTTGCTCCCAATTACAAAACTATCTCATGTCACAAATCTATGAAACGTTTTGGGATAAAGCCAATTAGCTAACACAGTTGGTCACCCCAACTACCAAATGAATTTAGGATGAACTATGTGAGACATGATGTTCTCAAATCCGTTTCAGTTCAGTTCAGTTCAGTTCAGTCACTCAGTTGTGTCCGACTCTTTGTGATCCCATCAACTGGAGCATGCCAGGCCTCCCTGTCCAACACCAACTCCCAGAGTTCACCCAAACCCATGTCCATTGAGTCGGTGATGCCATCCAACCGTTTCATCCTCTGTCGTCCCCTTTTCTTCCTGCCCTCAATCTTTCCCAGCAGCAGGGTCTTTTCAAATGAGTCAGCTTTTTGCATCAGGTGGCCAAGTATTGGAGTCTCAGCTTCAGCATCAGTCCTTCCAATGAATATTCAGGACTGATTTACTTTAAGATGGACTGGTTGGATCTCCTTGCAGTCCAAGGGACGCTCAAGAATCTTCTCCAACACCACAGTTCAAAAGCATCAATTCTTCAGCTCTCAACTTTCTTTATAGTCCAACTCTCATATCCATGCATGACTACTGGAAAAACCATAGCCTTGACTAGACAGACCTTTGTTGGCAAAGTAATGTCTCTGCTTTTTAATATGCTGTCTAGATTGGTCATAACTTTCCTTCAAAGGAGTAAGCGTCTTTTAATTTCATGGCTGCAATCACCATCTGCAGTGATTTTGGAGCCCAGAAAAATAAAGGCTGACACTGTTTCCACCATTTCCCCATCTATTTGCCATGAATTGATGGGACCAGATGCCATGATCTTCGTTTTCTGAATGTTGAGCTTTAAGCCAACTTTTTCACTCTCCTCTTTCACCTTCATCAGGAGGCTCTTTAGTTCTTCTTCACTTTCTGCCATAAGGGTGGTGTCATCTGCATATCGAGGTTATTGATATTTCTCCCAGCAATCTTGATTCCAGCTTGTGCTTCCTCCAGCCCAACATTTCTCAGGATGTATCCTACATATAAGTTAAATTAGCAGGGTGACAATATACAGCCTTGACATAGTCCTTTTCCTATTTAGATTTATTTTGAGGATGTGTATGTAATGAATTGCATCTGTTTCACTATATTAAAAAATGACATTTCTTTGTAATCTTTCAGATGGTTGCCTGTGATATTTCTTATATTCAAGTTTAACGTGTTTTTTTAATAATAACATTATTTTCTTTCTTTTCTTTTATGAAGAGATTTTCTGAATTGGGAAGAGATTTTGTTATTAATTATATTGCTCAATGAGTGAAAATATGTCTTCAGAGAATCAGAAGTCCTTATAGAACCAGGGTCTTGAACACAGTCAGAAAATGAGAAATACTAGGACAAAAACAGTGATGATTTATTTCATCAAAGGTCATTTGAAAAGATGTATGTGACTGGCTGGTAAGAGGAACCCAAATTGAATTTTTGTTTTCTTCTTCTTTTTTTTTGTATTGAAGAGGTATGCTTCATGCTCTCAGATGAACTCCAGTTGATTCAATTTTCTATAAAATGTTTAAGGAAATAAAATTCATATTTTATGATAAGACTGTTGCCCCAGAATCCTACCCTTGCCCCTCCTTCAAATGGAAATCAATTATTTTTATCTAAGTTTCAAGAGGAAGTTGCAAAGAGGGAAAAACAAAACAAAACAAAACAAAAACAAGAACTGGTTAGAACCAAATAAACCCAAGATGGCAGAAGATTTGACTTCAAATGGACCTAGAGCCTCATTACATGCTCATTGTAATATATTAGCTGCTAAGTGACACATCCAGCAGTGCCATGACAGTTAATGATTGTCGTGAAGAAACTGAGCAAGACTCAGTGAGGCTTCTGAGCACAGAAACCTATCTGTGTCCTGTGTTTCTTGTTTGTAGGAAATAGACTTTATTCAGCCTCCATGACCTTCTCTGTGTTCCAAATGTACTTGCTCAGTCCTGACTCCATGGACTGTAGCCCACAAGGATCCTCTCTCCATGGGGTTCTCCAGGCAAAAATACTGGAGTGGGTAGCCACTCCCTTTTCTAGTGTCTTTTCATGACCCAGGGATGGAGCCCTGGTCTCCTGCATTGCAGGAGGATTCTTTACCAACTGAGCAGAGTTTAAAAAGGGCAGATCAAATTCTTGCTAATTGGGGAAGGAAGGGGATGCAGAGACAAGGGAGGCACAGTCAAGAAGAAACAGTGCAACCTTGGAGCAGAGTCCTGGTTCCCCCTCAAGAGATATACATAACAATATTTTGCAGCTGTTTTGCAGATACTGAAACTTCCACTAGATGGAAGAACTTAACTGTATGCTACCCACAAGCAAGTAGACCCCAAACTGGGTGGAACCAGAAGGTTGAAGATGATGACTCCTAATTACTTCACCACCAATCAGTAGGGAGATTGTCCATGAGCTGATCATGTCCTCTTTGAGCCATTACTATAAAACTCCTCACTACCTCCTTCAAGAAACAACACACAGTTTTGAGGGCATTAGCCCTCTGTGGCTTTGCCTGGCAAAACAGTACATTTATTTTTTCTACTTTATCCAAAAATCTGTCTTCAAGATTCAATTCAGTAGCAATGTACAGAGACTGAATTTCAGCTACAATGGCAACAACCAGAAAAGTTCATAGAAGTACTGAAAATGAGTATTGCATGAGTTCTATGAAAAAGAGTATTTCATGAGTTCTATGTCCAAACCAGAGTTCTGCTCTCAGATTACTCATGAATATTTCTATCACTCTTTCCAGTTTCCTCTGTTTTACACCAACCCTCCTATATATTTGGTGTCTTCATCTGAATTGAATTGTTAAATAGGTTCCCATTTCCCCATTCTTTGGCTGTTGAATAAAGCTTGTGCTGTTCCATCACTTTAGCCTCACTTTCATTACTGATTGTGTATATCTGAGCAGAAAAAGAACTTACCCATTTGAGATAAGAGATCTCTGTAAAGGCTAGTACCCACTGGGGGTCCTGTCAACTAATTAAATGACAAGACAAGAAAAATTAAAAAAAAATTTTTTTTTTGCTCTTTTGGGCCTCTTCCCTCCCCTTTAGGGGATATTGAGCACCTGTATTAACCAGACATCTTTGGCAATAACCTTCTTTCCTAAGGTGGCCACAATGACCCATAATCTACTCATTTTGTAGATCTAAATTGTGTAAACTGTCCATAATATGCCATATAATATACAGCCCTCTGTCTCAAAAAACTTACATAACTGTGCTTTGACTTCGAATGGGTGGAACAGTTCTCAGAGCTTTCTGAGAGGCTGTTCCCAGGTTATGAGACTCAATTTGACTGGAATTTTAAAATTTCCCCTTTTTCTCCTTAGATTGACTCATTGGCTTTTTGTTAATAGATTTCAATCACATTAATTGATGTCTTGGGTATGGGAATATGAAGGATTACATATTAAGTGAAAAATAGGAAAGAAAATTGGTGGTTGGAAGATGCATTAAACTAAGCCAGTGTTCACCACTACTCATCTAGTTGGAGATGAACAACATCAAAACCACAGGACGTTCTGTTAAATGAGGGAAAGTGTGGGGAAGAAGCTTTGGGGATAGCCATACGGAGAAGGCAATGGCACTCCACTCCAGTACTCTTGCCTGGAAAATCCCATGGATGGAGGAGCCTGGTAGGCTGCAGTCCATGGGGTCGCTAAGAGTCGGACATGACTGAGCGACTTCACTTCACGTTCACTTTTCACTTTCATGCATTGGAGAAGGAAATGGCAACCCACTCCAGTATTCTTGCCTGGAGAATCCCAGGGATGGGAGGCCTTGGTGGACTGCCGTCTATGGGGTCGCACAGAGTCAAACACGACTGAAGTAACTTAGTAGTAGTAGCAGCATACTTTGTTTTATAGGTTCACAACTTCCACGAGCTTGTTTAAGGGTCTGAGATCTTAATAACCTACAGTTAAGAAATTTGTTTCACTTTACTTGATCTGATATTCTCTAAATTTATTTGACCTTTGTCAACAGATGGGCTGAGGAGTCCATAGAGAAAGATGGCCATGCATAGCTTTCTTGACATAAGAGAAGCCCATTTAGATTTAAGCCAATTTGTGATCTAAGCCTGGCCTCAATGTTTGGCCTTGAACAGGTCCCAAAGATTAACAGTCTTGAAGGAAAAAAAAAGAAAGCAGGAACAAATGACTTATCCGGCTAGAGAAGTGATAACAGCAAAGAAAATACCTCAGTTAAAACTCTCAGTTCTGTTTCAATGGAAAAGATGAACCCAAAGCACTTTCTTGAGCTGTTTTGCAAAATTCAAATCCCTTTGAGCACTCAACCACCAGATCGACTAGAACCTAATGGATGATGCTACTGATGTTTTCTGACCCTCATGTTAATCACTCAGTAGTGTTGGACTCTTTGTGACACCATGGACTGTAGACTGCCAGGTTCCTCTGTCCATGGGATTTTCAAGGCAAGAATACTGGAGTGAGGTGCCATGCCCTTCTCCAGGGGATTTTCCTGGCCCAGGGATCGAACCCAGGTCTCCCACTTTCTGACCCTCATGAATTCAATCAAGTAAAACTTCGACTCTGTGACCTTTGCCCAGTTAGATCTTGAATTCTCTTCTGCTCAAGCCCCTTCATGAATATGTATATACCCTGAGCTTAAAACTTTCCCAATACTACTGCTCAGGGCAACTACTTTGGGAAATATTATCAGCATTCTTACCACAAGGAATAAAATCTTCCTTCCTTCCTTTTATCTTTAGCTTGGTTGTCTTTTGGCTCAACACTCACCAAGAGGCAAACCCATTTGGGGGCCATACTTTGAGAACACTTTGTAAGCTAGTTGTTGAAATCTGCAATGGTGCATATGTTCTACACAATAAATCTCTAGACTGTGAGGCGTCACTAAGGATTTTATTTTATTTTTTTTTTAATATTGAAACTGACTACATCAGTAGAACATGTTCTGGGATGTGCTGATTGAAGGCCAGCACTGAAAATTCATATTTTTGAATTCCCATTAATTGGAAGAAGAAAAGAAACACACATTTGATCAGTCATGAAATGATGCTATAAAGCCATTTGCTTCAGAGTTTAGCATATGGCAACAGCCACAATTCAAGGTTTTTGGTTAATGGGAATTAACAAACGCAGCTGGAAGCTTCTGTTAATCACTCAGAATGTAATCTATTGAAGCAGCTTTAAAAATGTTTTTTTTTTTTTCTTGAATTTGTGAATTGTGCCTACTCTAATGAAAATGGATTTTGCGTTAATCCTTAGAGGGTAAATTTAACATAATCCTTTTCTATAATTGGAGGAATTATTTTAAATAAAATCTACTTACACAAGCACTTCCCCCAGTTAAATAGGAAAAAAAAATCCATTTGTGCTGTGGTGGTTGTTCCCTTGAAAGTGTAGTCATCAGAGTGAGGACTGAAGGCATTTGCCCATGCTTCCTTTAACACTAAGGATTGAAACTGTCCCTGAATTAGGTCATATGGATTCCCATTTGGGTCCCAGCCTGGCTAAGACCCCTGCCTTAGAGACAAGAAAAGTTCTTTCCCATTCAGGTTTACATGGTCACAAACAAAATTGAAGCTGAGTTTGAAACAGCACAAGCTTTATTCAAGGCCAGAGAATGGAGAAATGAAAATATAATTCACAAATCAACTTCTTGCCTTAATGGCAAGAAGGATGTGTGTGGGGGGTTTTGGTTTTGTTTTTTGGAGTATAGTTGCTTTACAAAGTTGTGTTAGTTTCTGCTGTACAACAAAGTGAGTCAGCTATATATATACATATATCCTCTCTTTCTTTGAGGGTCCTTCCCATTTAGGTCACCACAGAGCATTGAGCAGAGTTTATTGTGCCATACAGTAGGTACTCACTGGTTGTCTATTTTATACATTGTGTTGTTTTTGTTGTTTAGTCCCTAAGTTTTGTTCAACATTTTTGTGACCCCACGGACTGTAGCCCACCAAGCCCCTCTGTCCATGGTATTTCACAGGCAGGAACACTGGAGTGGGTTGCCATGTACCTCTCCAGGAGATAGTTCCACCCAGGGATTAAATCCACATCTCCTGCCTGACAGGTTGATTCTCTACCATGGAGCCTCCTGGAAAGTCCATTTTATACGAAGTAGTGTATATATGTCAATCTCAATCTCCTATACCCCACACCCCCTCTTACCCTTGGTGTCCATCTGCATGCTCTCTATGTCTGTATCTCTGTTCATGCCCTGCAAATAGGTTCATCTATAGCATTTTTCTAGAAGGCAATAGCAACCCAGTCCAGTATTCTTGCCTGGAAAATCCCATGGATGGAGGAGCCTGGTGGACTGCTGTCCATGGGGTCGCTAAGAGTCAAACACAACTGAGCAACTTCACTTTCACTTTTCACTTTCATGCATTGGAGAAGGAAATGGCAACCCACTCCAGTGTTCTTGCCTGGAGAATCCTAGGGACGAGGGAGCCTGGTGGGCTGCCATTTATGGGGCCGCACAGAGTTGGACACAACTGAAGTGACTTAGCAGCAACAGCAGCATAGCATTTTTCTAGATTCCACATATATGTGTTAATATACAACAGATGTTTTTCTATTTCTGACTTACTTCACTCTATGACACTCTCTAGGTCCAGCCACATCTCTATAAATGACACAATTATGTTTTCTTTTATGGTTGAGTAATATTCCATTGTATATATGTGCAACAAATAGCATACAAAGGGTTTGCTTTTTAGGAAACAGGACAACAGAGGGAGGAATGAGAGTAATAATGGAGAGGCATATGCATTAGTTTTCTAGTTAAAACAGAGCTTTCTTGGAAATGAGGGAGCTACTCCTTTTCTGTCCTATTTTAGTCAGTGACTTCAAGTCACAGCCACCAGTATATGCATCATTTTGTACACTAATGCACTCAATAAGCCAGCAAATTTGGAAAACTCAGCAGTGGCCACAGGGCTGGAAAAGGTCAGTTTTCATTCCAATTCCAAAGAAAGGCAACGCCAAAGAATGCTCAAACTACTGCACTCATCTCACATGCTAGTAAAGTAATGCTCAAAATTCTCCAAGCCAGGCTTAGCATTACGTGAACCGTGAAATCCCTGTTGTTCAAGCTGGTTTTAGAAAAGGCAGAAGAACCACAGATCAAATTGCCAACATCCACTGGGTCATGGAAAAAGCAAGAGAGTTCTAGAAAAACATCTATTTCTGCTTTATTGACTATGCCAAAGCCTTTGACTGTGTGGATCACAATAAACTGTGGAAAATTCTGAGAGAGATGGGAATACCAGACCACCTAACCTGTCTCTTGAGAAATCTGTTTGCTGCTCAAGAAGCAACAGTTAGAACTGGACATGGACCAACAGACCGGTCCTAAATAGGAAAAGCAGTACATCAAGGCTGTATATTGTCACCCTGCTTATTTAACTTATATGCAGAGTACATCATGAGAAACGTTGGACTGGAAGAAACACAAGCTGGAATCAAGATTGCCGGGAGACATATCAATAACTTCAGATACGCAGATGACACCACCCTTATGGCAGAAAGTGAAGAGGAGCTAAAAAGCCTCTTGATGAAAGTGAAAGAGGAGAGTGAAAAAGTTGGCTTAAAGCTCAACATTCAGAAAATGAAGATCATGGCATCTGGTCCAATGACTTCATGGGAAATAGATGGGGAAACAGTAGAAACAGTGTCAGCTTTTATTTTTCTGAGCTCCAAAATCATTGCAGATGGTGATTGCAGCCATGAAATTAAAAGACACTTACTCCTTGAAAGAAATGTTATGAGCAACCTACATAGTATATTCAAAAGCAGAGACATTACTTTGCCGACTAAGGTCCGTCTAGTCAAGGCTATGGTTTTTCCCGTGGTCATATATGGATGTGAGATTTGGACTGTGAAGAAGGCTGAGCGCTGAAGAATTGATGCGTTTGAACTGTGGTGTTGGGGAAGACTCTTGAGAGTCCCTTGGACTGCAAGGAGATCCAACCAGTCCATTCTGAAGATCAGCCCTGGGATTTCTTTGGAAGGAATGATGCTAAAGCTGAAGCTCCAGTACTTTGGCCACCTGCTGCGAAGAGTTGACTCATTGGAAAAGCTGTGATTCTGGGAGGGATTGGGGGCAGAAGGAGAAGGGGACGACCGAGGATGAGATGGCTGGATGGCATCATAGACTCGATGGACGTGAATCTGAATGAAGACTCACGGGAGATGGTGATGGACAGGGATGCCTGGCGTGCTGCGATCATGGAGTTGCAAAGATTCAGACACGACTGAGCGACTGAACTAAACTGAACTGAATGTAGTGAAATCAACGTAGAATGAGACTCAGGTCTATTGGAGGTCAAATTCATCACCATCTTGCTTCTAGTTGGTTCTATCTAGTTTCTGTTTTTTCTTCTTATAACTTTTTTCCTTTGTGTCCAAACTTAATGATATGTATTTGTTCCTGTTCAAGCAGACTTTTTTGGGTTTTGAACAAGAGTCTTAAGGAAACTCTGGTAACAAATCTTTTGTCTCACAAGCACCCACAATACCATGACTTTGTTTCTTCACTGTCTTCATTAGCATTAGTTTATCCTTCCCTGAATCTCTTGCCCAACCGAAAGATTTGATAGTTTACTAAGTGAACTTCCTAGAAGACTCAGCAACTCTTCAATGGAAAACATCAAAACACCTCAAATGGAAAACACCTTTCCTTGACATTTCCTTCATGCCTGGACTATTTTAATCCCAATCTACTCCCCCACATTGAAACACTTATCTTAATAATACTCAATAAATTTAGACTTTATTTTTTGTTATGGTTTGAACTGTGTCCCACCCAAGTTTGTACAGAGATGTTCTAACCCCTAGTACCTATGAATTTGCTGTATTTGGACATAGGGTTTTTACTGAGGTAATCAAGTTAAAATGAGGTCATTAGAACGGGCTCTAGTTCAATATGATGGGCGTTCTTATAAAAAGAGGAAATTTAGAGACAGATACACACAAGGAGAATGCCATGTGAACATGAATACAGATATTGAGGTGATAAATTTACAAGCTAATGAAAGAGTGCCAGTAAACCACCAGAAACCAGGAGAAATGGAGCAGATACTTCCTCACAGCCTTTAGAAGAAACCCACACATTGAGTTCAGACTTTTAACTTCCATAACTATGAAGCAATAAATTTCTGTTATTGAAGCCTCCTAGTTTGTGCTGCTTTATTACAGTAATCTAGTAAATTAATACATTTTTCCCTATTCCAAGGCATTTCCAATGTTCCATAGCAAAGGTGTTATTTCCTGTAATAAGCAATAAATTCATCTTTGTCTTATTTGAGGTGCCAGCTTTCAACAATAGTCATTGCAGTTGCTACTCATTCTGGTTCTTTTAGGTTAAGGTTGCATCAGTCCAAGAAGAACTTGACTCAGATGTTATGTTACACATTATTAGTAATGAAAGGCATTTCTGTGATTCTTGGGCAGGCCCACAAATTACAATAAAGGTGTAGCAGGAAATGGGGCTAAGAAGTTGTTGACAGTTAAATATTAGATGGACTTGAGACATAGTATGAAGTTTGGAATTTTTCCCAACAGCAATGAGAAACAATTATAGGAGAAAAATAAAAATCACACATCAGTCTTCAACTCAAGAGTATCATTGAACCAAAGACTGAGAGTAGTCACAAACTTGATAAGCAGTGAAATAATGAAAATATGAACTCCAAGAAGAGGGACCCAGATCTAAAAAAAAAAAAAAAAAGTAATAATATTTTAAATTTTATAATAATACAAAATTTACTGTTGATAATAAAAAAAGATACCTTTAGTAAGTAGAATAATAGATATTAACAGTCAGAGTGAATTTTTTCATAAAGGAAAATTCAAATTACTAAACTGTTAGTTAAGATTGTACTGTTAACTGCTAAAATGGCTATTTTCAAAAAGATAAGAAGTAATAATTTCGGGGAGGGTGTGGAGAAAAGAAAACCCTCACAAATTGAATGTAAACTGGTGAAGCCACTGTGGACAACAGTATGGAGGTTCCTAAAAAAAAAAAAAAAAAAATGAAGCTAACATATGATCCATCAATTCCACTTCTGTTTATCTATCCAAAAGAGATCAAATTACTATCTCAAAGAAGTTTCTGCATGCCCTGTTCCTTGTAGCATTATTTACAATAGTCAGGATATGGAAACAAGCTATGCATCCACTGACAAATAAATGGATTAAGAAAAACCATATATATTAATGCAAAGAAATAGAGGGGAACAATAGAATAGAAAAGACTAGAGATCTCATCAAGAAAATTAAAGATACCAAGGTAACGTTTCATGCAAAAAACGAGCACAATAAAGGATAGAAATGATATCGACCTAACAGAAGCAATAGGTATTAAGAACAGGCAGCAAGAATAAACAGAGGAACTATACAAAAAAAAAAAAAAACTTCATGACCCAAATAACCACAATGGTGTGAGCACTCATGTAGAGCCAGATATCCTGGAATGTGAAGTCAAGTGGGGCTTAGGAAGCAAAACTATGAACAAAGCTAATAGAGGTGATGGAATTCCCGTGGATCTATTTCAGATCCTAAAAGCTGATGCTGCATAAGTGCTGCACTCAATATGCTAGCAAATCTGGAAAATGCAGCAGTGGCCACAGGACTAGAAAAGGTCAGTTTTCAACCTAATCCCAAAGAAAGGCAATGTAAAAGAGTGTTCAAACTACTGCACAATTGCACTCATCTCACATGATAGCAAAGTAATGCTCAAAATTCTCCAAGTCAGGCTTCAACAGTATGTGAACTGTGACCTTTCAGATGTTCAAGTTAGATTTAGAAAAGGCAGAGGAACCAGAGATCAAATTGCCAACATCTGCTGGATTATAAAACAAAACAAAACAAAACAAAACAAGAAAGTTGCAGAAAAACATGTACTTTTGCTTTATGGACTACACGAAAGCCTTTGACTGTGTGGGTCACAACAAGCTGTGGAAAATTATTCAAATGATGAGAATACCAGACTACCTGACCTGCCTCCTGAGAAATCTGTATGCAGGTCAAGAAGAAACTGTTAGAACTG
Source organism: Aepyceros melampus (assembly GCA_006408695.1). Lineage (NCBI taxonomy): Eukaryota > Metazoa > Chordata > Mammalia > Artiodactyla > Bovidae > Aepyceros > Aepyceros melampus. The sequence goes on along the minus strand of SJXQ01006332.1, from coordinate 155,733 downwards.
GGTATGGAACAACAGAATAGTTCCAAAGGCGTACTAGGGAAAGGAATACATCAAGGCTGCATATTGTCACCCTGCTTATTTAACTTATATGCAGAGTTAAAGTAATGCTCAAAATTCTTCAAGTCAGGCTTCAACAGTGTGTGAACTGTGACCTTTCAGATGTTCAAGTTAGATTTAGAAAAGACAGAGGAACCAGAGATCAAATTGCCAACATCTGCTGGATTATAAAACAAAACAAAACAAAGCAAAACAAAACAAAACAAACAAAAAAAAAAAACAAGAAAGTTGCAGAAAAACATATACTTTTGCTTTATGGACTACACCAAAGCCTTTGACTGTGTGGGTCACAACAAGCTGTGGAAAATTATTCAAATGATGAGAATACCAGACCACCTGACCTGCCTCCTGAGAAATCTGTATGCAGGTCAAGAAGAAACTGTTAGAACTGGATATGGAACAACAGACTAGTTCCAAAGGCGTACTAGGGAAAGGAATACATCAAGGCTGCATATTGTCACCCTGCTTATTTAACTTATATGCAGAGTATATCATGAGAAATGCTGGGCTGGAAGAAGCACAAGATGGAATCAAGATTGCCAGGAGAAATATCAATAACCTCAGATATGCAGATGACACCACTCTTATGGCAGAAAGTGAAGAAGAACTAAAAAGCCTCTTGATGAAGGTGAAAGAGGAGAGTGAAAAAGTTGGCTTAAAACACAACATTCAGAAAACGATTATGGCATCTGGTCCCATCACTTCATGAGGAAACAGTGGAAACAGTGTCAGACTTTATCTTTTTGGACTCCAAAATCACTGCAGATGGTGACTGCAGCCATGAAATTAAAAGATGCTTGCTCCTTGGAAGGAAAGTTATGAGCAACCTAGATAGCATATTCAAAAGCAGAGACATTACTTTGCCAACAAAGGTCCGTCTAGTCAAGGCTATGGTTTTTCCATTGGTCATGTATAGATGTGAGAGTTGGACTGTGAAGAAAGCTGAACACCGAAGAATTGATGTTTTTGAACTGTCGTGTTGGAGAAGACTCTTGAGAGTCCCTTGGACTGCAAGGAGATCCAACTAGTCCATTCTGAAGGAGATCAGCCCTGAGATTTCTTTGGAAGGAATGATGCTAAAGCTGAAACTCAAGTACTTTGGCCACCTCATGCAAAGAGTTGACTCATTGGAAAAGACTCTCTCATGCTGGGAAAGATTGAGTACAGGAGGAAAATGGGATGACAGAGGATGAGATGACTGGATGGCATCACCGACTCTGTGGACGTGAGTTTGAGTGAACTGCGGGAGTTGGTGATGGACAGGGAGGCCTGGTGTGCTATGATTCATGGGGTCCCAAAAAGTTGGACACGACTGAATGACTGAACTGAAATGAAGCACATACACTATAGTAACTCTGTGAGGCATTTCACAATATATATCGAATATCACAGTGTACAGACTAAACTTATATAAAGGTATTTGTCACTTTTATCTCAGTAAAGTTGGAAAGCCTGATAATCCAGACCTCACAGCTGAAACCACAGGTTACAGGGCAAGGTACAGGTTTGGCCAAGCTGGAAAGTCCTCTTTGGGACTTTGGGCAAGAGAGTTTGGGGCAGCTAGGCCTGTTAACAGGCAGCAGCATTAGAAAAAAAGTAGTTAACTTCCCCTGAAATGTGATGTGATAATGCATGTTCAATAAAATTACTTCCAAAATACTGCTAATTTGCCACTTCCCACCCTGCAATACCAAGTGACTCTAATAGTTTGCTTAATGTACAGTTTAGTCACTAAGAGATTTACTAAAGCATGTTTGACCAGAAGGACAACATTTTGACCACTGATGATTCTTCATCTGCTGAACCAGGGATGGTTATTTAAGACTGCTTTTTGTATACTTTAAGGGCCAGAGTCTGTGGTTTCATTTAAAAGAGTAAACTTACATGCAAATAAAAGATTCTGAGAAGATATTATGTACACCAGTGTCCTTACAGTGTCTTTAAAGGAATGTGATAAGGGTTCTCCTGAGGGTTAAGGGAGATGTTTTCATATTCTATAGCTAATTCTTCTAGAACTGAAGTTTATGTAGGACTATCTGAACTAGAAGACTCCAATGGATAACTTTCTTAGATAATCAGCTTTGAGTTCTGTAACTTTCTGGTATTTCAGCACATGAAATACTATTAAATTTAGATTGCAAGACACTTTTAAAATTATTTTAAAAGCATGTTGAGCAGTTTTTAATGTGACTGGATTTCATTTGCTGATGATATAAAATTTCCTGATGACCTTGTGTTGTGAAAGCATATAGTTAGGTTCCAAATCAGATTGACTCCCTTTAAACTGAGTCTTCCCTCAATTTGAGCCCCTCTTAAAGCAGACTTCACATACTTTAAGAAAATCAATTAAAAAGGGGCCAATCTCTTGAAATAGATGGGAGTTTGCTTTTAAAGGGGGCCCAGATTGAGGGATGAAATTTTGCAGATGAAGTTCAACATCACTCTGTCCTGGTCTATATATACTTTATCCAACTTAAGCTTCTTCAAAACATGGTCTTTTTAGATTCCCCCCATGTTTGTTTCTCACTTTTAAATAAGTTAGAATAGAGCAAGGAGAAGGAGAATTCCCAGGTTAATGTAATTAGAAAGATGAAAGTGTATCAAAATGGTAAGACTGAAATTACTTTTACTCATTAAATTTTTCTTACATTCTGATATTTCAGAACCTAAAATTAAAAAGTGAATGCTTGGAATGAAAAACACACTTCATAATCAAACATTTAGATCATAATAAACCTTTCATAGAAAATTAATATTTGGCACACATGGACATTGAATAAAAGAAAACATCATCAATATAGGTTTATCCTAAATTGTGGAAAGCATTTAATGATGAATTCTACCCTTTACTGGCATGTATGTACCTCTGAATATGATCTTTTAAAAAATATAATGGGACTCACACTGTAATTTTTAAAACTGATCAATTTTAAGTGGATATCTTCTCTAAATCTAGCACAAGATGACGGAGGAATAGGATGGGGAGACCACTTTCTCCCCCACAAATTCATCAAAAGAACATTTAAATTCTGAGTAAATTCTACAAAACAACTTCTGAATGCCCGCAGAGGACATCAGGAGCCAGAAAAGCAGCCCATTGTCTTCAAAAGAAGGTAGGAAAAAAATTTAAAAGACAAAAAAAGAGACAACAGAGGTAGGAATGGAGCTCCGTCATGGGAATGGAGTCTTAAAAAGAGAGAAGTTTCCAAACACCAGGAAACACTCTCACTGCCGAGTCTGTGGTGAGCCTTGGAAGCACAGAGGGCAACATAACAGGGAGGAAAAATAAACAAATAACTAAAACCCACAGATTACAAGCCCAATAGTAACTCCCCCAGCGGAGAAGCAGCACAGACGCCTGCACCCGCCACTAGCAAGTGGGGGCTGGGTAGGGAGGCACGGGCTGCATTGCTTAGAGTAAGGACCAAACCTGAATGTCCCAAGGGCAATCTGAGCAAACTAACTTGGGCTAGCAAACCAGACTGTGGGATATCTACCATGCGAAAAGCCAGCCCTAACCTAAGACACTGCCAGGCCCCTGCACAGAACAAAAGACTGAACAGAGATAGCCGGCTGCAGACTATTCCCCTCTGGTGACAGGTAGCCATAGCCAGAAGGGGGCAATCACAGCCCCAGATAGACATTATCTACCAAACTGCAAGCAGGCTTCTTTGCTAACTAAGACTTCTTTGGGTTCAGGACGGTCAACATCTGCCTGAGAAGGTGCACTGGTTGTACACCCAGAAAACCTAGCGGTAGGGACAGGGGAGGTGATAAGTCACAGCGACCACACTCGCCAAACATCTCATCACCTGAGCTGCTGCAGGGTGCTTGGGACTGATGCATGGGGATAATCCAGAGAGAGGGTGTGAGGCGGGAGGGGGGAGGTGGGGGTCGGGATTGGGAGTTCATGTACACTCATGGCTGATCCATGTGGATGTGTAGCAAAACAAATACAGTATTGTAAAGCAAAACAAACTAAAAAAATAAAAATTAAAAAAAAAGAAAAAAAATAAAAAATATAAAATTTCTTAAAAAAAGAAAAAAAATTAATTAAAAAAAATAAAATGAATGAAAGACTTAAAAAAAATTTTTTTTTTGCCAGTCTGATAAGTGAAATGTAGCTTCTAATGTAGCATATAACTGGGTGAAGATTGGTATCTTTTCTATACATTTAAAAGCAATTTGTATTTCCTTCTTAATAAACTACTTTTTCATTCCTTTTCCCCCCTTACTCCTATATTGTATGAATAGTTGGCCTTTTTTCCTATGAATTATAGGAATTTGCTTCTAATACGTGTTGTATATATTCTCAAATTTTAATTTGTTCTAGTAATGTTGTGTTTTGTTTCCTATAAAATTTCTCATTATTATGGAAACAAATTCACCAATCATTGCTTTATGGCTTCTGTGTTTTATGTTATACTTGTAAAACCCTTCCCATGCTGATATCTAAAGCAAAATTTGCCAAGTTTTACATTTGTACTTTTATGGGTTTATTTTTATGTCTAGATCTTTGATCTATTTGGAACTCATTTACATGAAAAGTGTAAGGTGGGAATCCAAGTTTTGTTTTTTCCCAACTGCTATCCACTCACTGCAAAACCGTTTGTTGAATAATTTTACTTTCCTCCTTAATTTGCAATGCTGTTTTTTTTTTTTAAATCACTTCCTTGCATTTTTTCGTCTATTTCTGGACATTCTATTGTATTTTACTGATGAACATGCTCCAACCTAGTTTAATTATTGTACTTTAAACAGAGAGTACTTTTATGTAATAGGGAATCCGCTCTCATTTTCCTTGTTTTCTGAAATTTTCCTCTTTATTCTTGCTTATGTATTTTTACATATAAACTTTAGAATCAACTTGTCTAGTTCTGAAATTTAAACATTCTTATTGTTATACAGATTGGGATCAGGTTTAATTTACATGTTAATTTAGGAAGATTTGACATTTTTATCATGCTGATTATTTCCGTCAAGAACATAGAATGCTTTTGATTTAAAGTCTTCTTTTGTGTCTTTCAGTAGTGTTTTTCATGTAAATGGTACTCAGGTATCTTAAAGTTTATCCTATATATTTCATCTTTTCACTTATTATAACATCTATTGTGTCTATGAAAATGACTTTCAAATTGATATGTTTACCTTCATATCTTTTAAAAACACCACACATACATGGCCAGCTGTTTTTTAGACTGTTTTCACTTAAAGTTTCTCCTGTTATTTCAAACTCAGTTCAGTTCAGTTCAGTCGCTCAGTCGTGTCCAACTCTTTGAGACCCCATGAATCGCAGCACGCCAGGCCTCCCTGTCCATCACCAACTCCCGGAGTTCACTCAGACTCACGTCCATCGAGTCCGTGATGCCATCCAGCCATCTCATCCTCGGTCGTCCCCTTCTCCTCCTGCCCCCAATCCCTCCCAGCATCAGAGTCTTTTCCAATGAGTCAACTCTTCGCATGAGGTGGCCAAAGTACTGGAGTTTCAGCTTTGGCATCTTTCCTTCCAAAGAAATCCCAAAACTGATCTTCAGAATGGACTGGTTGGATCTCCTTGCAGTCCAAGGGACTCTCAAGAGTCTTCTCCAATACCACACTTCAAAAGCATCAATTCTTCGGTGCTCAGCTTTCTTCACAGTCCAACTCTCACATCCAAACATGACCACAGGAAAGACCATAGCCTTGACTAGATGGACCTTTGTTGGCAAAATAATATCTCTGCTTTTGAATATGCTATCTAGGTTGGTCATAACTTTTCTTCCAAGGAGTAAGTGTTTTTTAATTTCAACAAGTGTCAAATTTGGTTCATCACTCCCCAGAAGTCAAATGTAGTCCGTGTTCTTCACTTCTGCATCAGAGCCTAATATAGGGACACATGCCTGGCACATGGTAGGTTTATATACAGCTTCTGAGTGGACACACTTGCATATGTGCTTCCTTTCTTTATCTTTCCCTACTTCTCTTTCTCTTTCCCTACTTCTCTTTCTCTTTGTCATACAGACACACACATACTGAAAGCCAGCTACTTAATTTGTGGGGCCTAGTGCAAAATAAAAATGAAGGACTCTTTGTTGGAAAGCAGGAAAAAAGTACTATTAAAGTTGCAAAAGTAAAGTTTTTCTTTTTTCCCCTTGCTCTCTCTTTTAATTTGTATGTTTTTGTTTGACATTTAACATCATACAACAGAAAGAAAAATCAAAACTTTTAATAATTAGTGTGCATTTTATCATTCATCTTTATGTTGTGCAATGTCAGTTTCAAACAGAAATAGAGCATTTAATGTATGCAGAATCACAGAAATGACACACTTTGCACATTCTATTCTTAACAGAACAGTGGAAAAACTGCACAAAGCTAACTCAACTGTTTTTATTTCACTCTTGATACTCACGCATCCTACCCCCACTGTGTGCTTTGGGCATACTGGTATGTAAGGAAGGAGTACAAAAGAAAGCAACTATGGATTATCTTTGCCTTTCTTTCTACATCATTTTCAGCTGAAATAGTTGGTTAATAAGGCAAGTAATGAAAATAAGAATGGTTTTCAAGTCATGCTCACATCTATGGATACGTGTACCCAGTTCTGAGATAGATAGCAGGCATACATGCTAAGTCGCTTCAGTTGTATCTGACTCTTTGTGACCCTATGGACTGTAGCCCACCAGGCTCCTCGGTCCATGGGATTCTCCAGGCAAGAATACTGGAGTGGGGAATCATGTTCTCCTCCATGGGCTCTTCCTGACCCAGGGATAGAACCTCCATCTCTTAGAGTTCTCTCTTAGAGACAGACAGAGCAGGAATCAGTCCTATTAAATTGATAAGGTAGCTAAGGCTCTGAAGGATTAAGGGATTTACTAGAGGCTGTTTAGTGAGCCCCAGAATCCACAGTTGGGTCCCCACCACTGTCTACATTTTAAATTCAATTCATGTGGAAGAGGAGATTCCCTGGTCACTCAGTGAAAAGAGTCTGCCTGCCAATGCAGGAGACACAAGCTCAATCCCTCCTCCAGGAGGCTCCCACTAGCTGCAGAGCAACTAAGCCCCAGAGCCATAACTGATGAAACGCATGCACCCTAGAGCTCCCACTCTGCAACAAGAGAAGCCCCATAGGGAGAAGCCCATGTGGCTCAGGAGAGTGGTCCCTGCTTGCCCAAACTAGAGGAAAGCCTGCACAGCAATGACAATGCAGCAGTCAAAAACAAACAAATAAATACAATCATTTTTTTAAAATTCATGTGAAAGCTTCATTCAAAACCTGCTTGATTTTTTTAGAACATCATTGTGTTACAGGACCTCTGCCCTCTAAGGTCTGTCACACCTGAAGCAGTTTTAGAGTCAGGAATAAATTCAGATCTACTTTCAAAGAACTGTACTTTTCACAGCTTTATAAATGTTTTATCAGCAAAACATCCTTTTTTTTAAATTTCTGTATCTGAATAGCTAAGACTGTACACACAGACCATAAACACAATTAACCATAGTCCATCTCTAAAAAATTTTAATCATATAGAAAATTCACACATCCTTAGGAAAAATTCATATGTCAGGGAGACTTTTACACTGAACAAGTTTATTAAAAGCAACATTTGAACTGTAGGACAAAAGGCTTCTTCATACACAAGATGAAAAATGGAGCTACCACCTACTTAATATTTTCCTAGTCATTGTTTTCCTAAGTAATATGAATTTGGAGCCTATTGTTGGCCTAGAAACTCTACAGTGAAGCCTGAAATATGAAATGCTGGACATAATAAATACACCTAATACATGTCCTGGGTAGCTGGACATTTAAGTGGCTGTGTGTGACTAGAAAGGAGATCATTGTTTTCCCATTTGATATCTCCTCGTCTCCCCAACCGCTACCTCCTACTGCTGGCTCCACAGGAAATTAAGGTCCTGAGGTATGCTGGAATAAGCTATTTATTATTCAACAGTTTCAATAAAGTGGATCAGAGAGAGTAGAATAAAATCCTTGAGGGCAAAGAGTTCCCTTCTGCTTGTTTCACTTTGGTGTACCTACTTTATTTAAAACAACCACCACAGTCCCAATAACACAATGGAATTCAATGTATGATGTAACTCATCTAGGAATATATGGGTTCTCTGCATCAACCGAGGAGTTGGTCCTCCCACTGCTCACATGTCGAAACAAAGGGGGAAGTGCCAACCATTCAGCAAATCGACAATTTCCAGTTGGGCTATTGCCCAGTTCTCCCACCCTCTGCAATAACCACAAAAAAATTCAGAAGAATAATCTGAAATAGGCAACTGAGAAAGTTCTGTAGTCTTTTATGACTAATGAGAAGAGAGAAGAGAAACTATTTCTGGTTTCATTTTCTTTCAAAAGCCTTCAGAGGTTTTGCCTGTCTCTCAAAATCACTTTCAAGTCCTGTCTTAGCTTGGGTTTGTTCGACACAGATTCTCAATGGAGACACAGCTGGAAAGATTACTGAGAAGTGCTCTCAGGAAACCCACCTGTATGGAACTGAAAAGAAAAGTGAAATTGTTAGTCGTGTCCGACTCTTTGTGACCCCATGGACTGTAGCCATGGGACTCTAGCCACCAGACTCCTCTGTCCATGGGATTCCTCAGGCAAGAATACCAGAGGGGTAGCCATTTTCCTCTCCAGGGCATCTTCCTGACTCAGGGATCGAACATGCATCTCCTGCACTGTAGACAGATTCTTCACCATCTGAGGCACCATCTGAGGTTAAGGAACTGAGGTGAAGGGAAAGCTGAATTGCAGTTGGTTACAGATGAGGCCTCGACCAATTTTAGGGGGAGGTCTAGGCTGGGTTGAGCCAGGTTGAGGACAGGGGGCCAGGCCATTGTAGTCCCATCGTAGCCAGTCATTAGTCATGGGCTGCTGCCTCAAAGAAACACCGACTTGGAGGAGACAAGTCTCCACAGCTGACGGCAAGACCCCTGGAAAGAACATGGGAAACCTATCAGCAGCATCTGGGGTTGAGCGCATCAAGGCTGAGGAGTGGGTTCAGGCGGCATGGTGTCCTTGACCAGGCCCTGAATGATGAGATCCCTTCCCATGACAGAACTCATCTCCTCTCTAGCCACACTGGCCTCCTTACCAGGCGCTGAAACTGCCAGACATGCTCTCTTCTCAGGACCTTTGTCTTCTTCTTCCTCTATCTGGAACACACCTCAGGTGGTCAGTTGTCTGGTTTGCCTAGGCAGGGACGGCCCTGGTTTTAGAAACAGGATGCATCCTGGGAAACCGTTAGTCCCAGACAAGTCAGGATGGTAGGTCAGCTATACCTCCTCCAGAAGCGTACATGTCTCACTCATCTTTTCTAAACATCCTACTTATAATTGCACCCTTTATATCTCACATACATATTCCCAGTTCCCCTTTCCTACTTTTATTATTTTCTGTACCACTTAATACCTTCTAATACATCACATTTCTTTCATTTAGCTTAGGAAAATAACTTGAGGACAATTTTGGTACATAATAGACATTTCAAAAGTATGCACTGAATGGGGGAAATAAGTGTTTCTAATATTTTTTAGAAAACAGTTCCTGGCTTGTACCAAGTGTATGCCATCCTTTAATGATTAGTTAAGATTTCCAAATGGTAATCATTTATCATTGTTAATTACTTGGCAGTTATGCTGGTGAAAGGTCAAATTGATCACAGAATCATTTCTTCAGTAAATGAATAGAGAAGGGATTTAAAATTAAATCATTCTACTTTTGGTGCTTGATGGTAATGACATGCTATTTCTAAATTATGTGAAATAATTTAACAGACTACTTATTTAGAATTTGCAACTTGAAAAAATAGACTGGAAAAAAATAGGGCAGTCTAACTGACTGACAGCTTTGCCCACTGTGAAGTTAACACATGGTAGCAGCCATTTCTTTAGCACATCTTTATAAACAAGTGTTTAAACAGGCACACAGGATAGCTATGAGAATTCCAACAACTGTAAAGTCAAAGCATCAGATTTTGCAGTGAGCCATAGGTTTGTTCAAAGAGAAGGGCAAAGGAAAATTAACAGTACCTTTTGGAGAGATAATATTTATATGTACTTGAAAGAAGAAATTTTAGAAAATATAATAGATACTCAAACACACATTTCCATTTCCGTGAAATGTAATAAATGTTTTGACTTCTATTCCTAAGAACTTAGCCCAAATTATAGTTCCCTCTGCTCCACAAAAAAATGAAATATGATAAGAAATATGAACTGGTTTCACACAGTATTTTAAATGAGCTTTTTTTTTTAACTTTTGGTTTTACTAAAGAATTAAGACCCTTCCAAATTAGTTTATCAGTATCTTTGATATAGACATAATTATTATTCTCAATCTGTGAAGAATTTTTAAAACCAAATATGTAGAAAATTCTCTTTTAATTTTATTTCTGAAACATTTCATCTTAAGACCACATGATAAATGAGATCTAACTGAACACACTATATCATGATAGGAATTATTTATGCATTAGTTTCCCATGATTTATACACGTATTCACATATAATATTATAGATTTAAAGTATATTCTGTATCTTTGTTCTGTTTGCAGAATAATACAAGGTATTAATTAACCTAAGTACTTTATTTGAAAAACCTATGGTTATAACACATGGCCTGAATCAGGCTCATTTTGCTAATCAAACTTTTGTTTCCTAATGATGAAAAGGTAGTAAGTTCAAACAATGTTTATTGTATATTTGTTGCAACTCTACTAAAGACTAAAGTATTTTACCCTACATTTTATTAATAAGCTTTGCTGGTGTTGTCCAGTTGTTGTCGAGTCCAGCTGTCTGCAACCCCACGGACTGCAGCATGCTAGGCTCCTCCGTCTTCCACTCTTTCCGGGAGTTTGTTCAAATTCATGTCCACTGGGTTGGTGATGTTATCTAACCATCTCATTCTCTGCATTCTTCTTAAACTCCAATACGGATTAAAGGAATATACGAAGAATTTTTAAAATATTAAATGAAATTGCATAAGTACTGTCATGGATTGAGCTGTGTCTTCATAAGAAGACGCAGTTTTGACACACAGAAGGCCACGAAAGATGCGTGAGTCAAAGGGAACGCCACGTGAGGATGCAGGAAGACAGTCACTTGCAAGCCACAGAGCAAAGCCCGGAAGTCAGCCTGGCCAACATCTTGATCTTACGACTTCCAGCCTCCAGAACTGAGAGAAAATAAATTTCTCCTGTTTAACTGTATAGTCTGTGGTGCTTTGTAATGGCTGTCCTAGCAAATTAACACATTATACTTTTAAAATGTGGTAGTTGTTAACCCTGATTGTAACAGCTATGTCCCTTTCCATTTAGTTTCTGACTAAATGCAATCTGAAGTTAGTGTCTGTTTGCTTGTTTGTGGACCCTGGCATGAGGGCTGGATGAGTTTTTTTTGCCCATCCCCTTCACCAAACCGCCCTTGTTTCTTTCCTCCCGCCCATTCTTCCCTCCTTTTCATCTTGCCCTTTGTTTCACATCAGCGCTTCCCCTTCTGTGCCTTAAAAATGCCCCACATGCTGCAACCAGATGTCTGGATTATGAAAAGGGGAAATGTCAAGTTTTATTTTACATGGAATGTAGAGACAAGCTGAAAGGTAAGGGGAAATAGATGGTACCAGAGCTTAAATGAACTGGGATGGCATTCTCCACCATCTTATACACAGATTTCTTGATATTGAATAGAATAGACATTTAATTAAAAGACCTTTTAATAACCACTTAATGATTTTACATTTTACTATCTTTATAAGCATTTCTGTCTCTTATTTCCTTCTCTTTGAAGAAGGCAATGCAGTTTTTCCTTTCATACCTCATTTTTTTCTATGAATCTTTCTAGACACATTTCTGACCATTTCTGCCCCATTGACAACCATGACAAATAGAAGACACTCAACGCGTCCTTGAGAAATGAATATACAAATATCAAAATGCATCCTGACATTCTCCACCATCCATACTGCTGTACTCTCACTCTGAGCCTCATCATCTCTCTTCTGGCTCATGGTGGAGGCTTTCAGCTGGTCACCCTTCTCTTAGTCCTGATGGTCTGTTTTCAACACAGCAGCCGGTGACTTGGAATATAAGGTAAATGTGTCAAACAGACATAGAGAATAGGCTTATGGACATGGGGAGAGGGGAGGAGAGGGTGAGATGTACGGAAAGAGTAAGATGGAAACTTACATTACCATGTGTAAAACAGATAGCCAATGGGAATTTGCTGTATGGCTCAGGACACTCAAACAGGGGCTCTGTATCAAGCTAGAGGGGTGGGATGGGGAGGGAGGTAGGAGGGAGGTTCAAAAGGGAGGGGATATATGTATACCTATGGCTGATTCATGTTAAGGTTTGATAGAAAACAACAAAATTCTGTAAAGCAATTATCCTTCAATTTAAAAATAAATTAATTTAAAAAATAAAGTAAATGTGTCACTATCTCGCTGAAAGTGCAGTCATGATTTTCTGGTAAATGTGTCAAACAGACATAGAGAATAGGCTTATGGACATGGGGAGAGGGGAGGAGAGGGTGAGATGTACGGAAAGAGTAAGATGGAAACTTACATTACCATGTGTAAAACAGATAGCCAATGGGAATTTGCTGTATGGCTCAGGACACTCAAACAGGGGCTCTGTATCAAGCTAGAGGGGTGGGATGGGGAGGGAGGTAGGAGGGAGGTTCAAAAGGGAGGGGATATATGTATACCTATGGCTGATTCATGTTAAGGTTTGATAGAAAACAACAAAATTCTGTAAAGCAATTATCCTTCAATTTAAAAATAAATTAATTTAAAAAATAAAGTAAATGTGTCACTATCTCGCTGAAAGTGCAGTCATGATTTTCATGTCACTCAGAGTAACACGCAAAGATCTTAAAATGGTGTGCAACGCCCCACGCAAACTGCCTTTCCCTCAACACTCACCCATTCCACTCCATGCTTGTCCCTGCTGTTCCTCAAGGACCTCTTGTAAATCCCTACTTCAGAGACTGTGAACTAGCTGTTTCCTTTGCAGAATATCCCTCCTATGGACTGAATTTGTGTCTCTCTCAAATTCATGTGTTAAGTTCTAAGCCCCTGGGCATGTGTGCATGCTAAGCTGCTTCAGTTATGTCTGACTCGGTGTGACTCTCTGGACTATAGCCCTCCAGGCTCGTCTGCCCAAGGGATTCTCCAGGCAAGAATATTGGAGTGGGTTTCCATGCCCTGTTCCAGGGGACCTTCTCAACCCAGGGATTGAACCCGCCTCTCTTAGGTCTCTTGCATCGGCAGGTGGGTTCTTTACTACTAGTGCCACCTGGGAAGCCTCCTAGCCCCCTAAAGTACCTCAAAATGTGACTGGAGATGGGACCTTTAAAGACATGATTAAGTTAAAATGAGGCAAATAAGGTCGACCCTAATCCACTGATGAGAGGACATTTGGACACAGTCATGCAGTTTGAAGGCCATGTGAGAGCGTGGGGAGAACACGGCCATCTATAAGCCGAGAGGAGAGGCCCAGAATAAACAACTCTGCAGACACTTTGATCTTGGACTTCTAACCTCCTGAATTGTGAGAAAATAAATTTCCGTAGTTTAAGTGGCTTAGTCTGTGGTATTTTGTTATGGCACTGCTAGCAACCTATATAATCCCCAAGGGTCACTTTCTCACGGTTTTTCTTTTTTTTTCTTTTTAATGTTACCATTTCAATAAGACATACGCTGATTACTTAATTTTTGTTTTAAAGCTATATAGAGCTTAGTTTTTGTATCTTAAAAATTGAATAAAGTGGATATTTGATATTATTTAGTTTCAAGTATACTCCATAATGATTTGATATTTGCATACAATCATTATGAAACGGAGTTTGCTAGTGGCTCAGTGGTAAAGAATCTGCCTGCCAATGGAGGAGCCAAAGGAGACCCAGATTTCATCCCTGGGTCAGGAAGACCCCCTGGAGAAGGTAATGGCAACCCACTCCAGTATTCTCAGTTCAGTTCAGTCGCTCAGTCGTGTCCGACTCTTTGCGACCCCATGAATCGCAGCACGCCAGGCCTCCCTGTCCATCACCAACTCCCGGAGTTCACCCAGACTCACGTCCATTGAGGCCGTGATACCATCCAGCCATCTCATCCTCGGTCGTCCCCTTCTCCTCCTGCCCCCAATCCCTCCCAGCATCAGGGTCTTTTCCAATGAGTCAACTCTTCACATGAGGTAGCCAAAGTACTGGAGCTTCAGTTTTAGCATCATTCCTTCCAAAGAAATCCCAGGGTTGATCTCCTTCAGAATGGACTGGTTGGATCTCCTTGCAGTCCAAGGGACTCTCAAGAGTCTTCTCCAACACCACAGTTCAAAAGCATCAATTCTTCTGTGCTCAGCCTTCTTCACAGTCCAACTCTCACATTCATACATGACCACAGGAAAAACTATAGCCTTGGCTAGACGGACCTTAGTCGGCAAAGTAATGTCTCTGCTTTTGAATATGCTATCTAGGTTGGTCATAACTTTTCTTCCAAGGAGTAAGGTTCTTTTAATTTC
>SJXQ01006332.1:120105-137033 GCA_006408695.1 Aepyceros melampus | reverse complement strand
GAAGAATTGATGCTTTTGAGCTGTGGTGTTGGAGAAGACTCTTGAGAGTCCCTTGGACTGCAAGGAGATCCAACCAGTCCATTCTGAAGGAGATGAGCCCTGGGATTTCTTTGGAAGGAATGATGCTAAAACTGAAGCTCCAGTACTTTGGCCACCTCATGAGAAGAGTTGACTCATTGGAAAAGACCCTGATCTCAGGAGGGATTGGGGGCAGGAGGAGAAGGGGACGACCGAGGATGAGATGGCTGGATGGCATCACAGACTCAATGGACGTGAGTCTGAGTGAACTCCGGGAGTTGGTGATGGACAGGGAGGCCTGGCGTGCTGCGATTCATGGGGTCGCAAAGAGTCGGACACGACTGCGCGACTGAACTGAACTGAACCTGCAATTCTTGAGATCATAGTGATGACCATGATAAAACACACACACAGGAAAACACTAAATGGTTAGGGCAAAACTTAGAGTCTTCTTGCTTGAACTAAGTTTTGTGAAAGACAAGTTTTCAGTCATGCATATGACACATCTCATTACCATACAATTTCCTTGTATATATATGGTGGTGGTTTAGTCGCTAAGTCATGTCCAACTCTTGTGTCCCCATGGACTGTAGTCTGGCAGGCTCCTCTGTCCATGGGATTCTCCAGGCAAGAATATTGGAGTGGGTTGCATTCTATTCTCCAGGGGATCTTCCTAACTGAGAAATTGAACCCGGGTCTCCTGCATTGCAGGCAAATTCTTTACCAATTGAGCTATAAGTGAAGCCCTACACATATATATATATATATATGTACATAAATTCTATCTGGAAAGTTAATCTACCTTCCATACACTGCAAACACATTTTTGAAAAGTGTTTTAAATTCACTGCCATATTTTCTAAAAAGTTATCATGTAGACCATTAATATTTATAATTTTTATGAAAAGCCACAAAATATAAATTATTTCCAATATTTGCAAACATCTGTTCTAATTTAGTTTTAGTAGCCAAATTGTTTGGTATTTAGATATGAGTTTCTACCCATTCTTTCCATTACAAGGATGTATCTGTGTGTGTGTGTGTTTGTGTGTGTGTGTGTGTCTGTGATTACCTTTACAAAGAAATGAAAATGGAAATAAAGTGGAAGATCAAGAGCAAGTAAGAAGCGGTTTAATTTTGTCACTATTAGGCTTTTTACTTTTTTTTTCTCTTCTAATAAATATTGAGGCTCAGAAGATAAGAAAAGAAAGTTGTGGGATTTTTGCCTTACATAGCATAGTGACTACAGCAATTTAATGAAGAAAAAAACCAAAGATATCACTCTTATTAACAAGACAGTATAAGTCAGGAAGGTTAATTGTACATGATGCATTTTCTGTGGCATATTCTATAACCTTTCCTCATTTTTTAAACCAACATATGTCATATTTTGTAGAATAAAACTACAACTCAGAAATCAACTTTGAGCGCTGTCCTTCAGGGAGGTCCCTCTATTCAGAGTGGCACTTGTGCCAAATGGCCATCACTGCGTGATTACTGCGTGATGGTGCAATTTAGCTCTCCTGATGAACACTTAGGGTGAGGACCACTCACCCTGATACCTCAAATCATACTTTCCTAACCCTTGTGGTATCATTTTTTTTTAAAGCAGAGAGACTGTAGTGAGATATATTTTCACAGAAAGCTAATAGAAGCATTGCTAATTAGAGGTAACTCTTTTGGTAAAGCAATATAAGAGGAAAGGGATAACATCCATAGTACAGACTACAGAGACAAGAGTTCTCGTTCTGTTTGTACAAATTTCACTTAAAAGGCATATTGCTTCTTTTTTGGCTCCCACCAGTGGAGCAGACAAAATTACATTTGCCTAAAATGATGGGCACTGTTATACTCTGCTTCAGGAAGAGATACAAGACTGACATGTTACTTTCATATATGGCATCTCTTTAAGCCAGTGCTTCACTAGCACAAACCATAACAGTGTCAGACTTTATTTTTGGGGGGCTCCAAAATCACTGCAGATGGTGACTGTAGCCATGAAATTAAAAGGCGCTTACTCCTTGGAAGAAAAGTTATGACCAACCTAGATAGCATATTCAAAAGCAGAGACATTACTTTGCCGACTAAGGTCCGTCTAGTCAAGGCTATGTTTTTTCCTGTGGTCATGTATGGATGTGAGAGTTGGACTGTGAAGAAGGCTGAGTGCCGAAGAATTGATGCTTTTGAACTGTGGTGTTGGAGAAGACTCTTGAGAGTCCCTTGGACTGCAAGGAGATCCAACCCGTCATTCTGAAGGAGATCAGCCCTGGGATTTCTTTGGAAGGAATGATGCTAAAGCTGAAACTCCAGTACTTTGGACACCTCATGAGAAGAGTTGACTCATTGGAAATGACACTGATGCTGGGAGGGATTTGGGGCAGGAGGAGAAGGGGATGACAGAGGATGAGATGGCTGGATGGCATCACGGACTCAATGGACGTGAGTCTGAGTGAACTCTGGGAGTTGGTGATGGACAGGGAGGCCTGGCGTGCTGCGATTCATGGGGTTGCAAAGAGTCGGACACGACTGAGCGACTGAACTGAACTGAACCATTACACAAAACTGGTACAAAACTGTTGGGATTTAACTTTAACAGATAAAGGGAAGAGAAGGGGGTGAATCAATAAGTTTGATCACCCATTAGAATTCTATTTATGCTTTTACTGGGAAGATATTAATATTAATTGCTTTAAATAGAAGCAACCAGTTTTCATATGACATTGGTGCTTATCAGCAATGATAATGTATTTATATTTCATAAGCAAATATGAATTAAAGATATCTGGATTTTATATCAGGGACCAAGGCACAGCCCATATGTTCAATTTTATAGTCAACAATTACTGCTTTTAATTTCTTAGTGCCACATTATTAAGGTCTCATAGGTGGCTCAGTGGTAAAAAATCTTCCTGCCAATGCAGGAGATACAGGAGACACGAGTTTGATCACTGGGTAAGGAGTATCCCCTGGAGGAGGAAATGGTGACCCATTCCAGTATTCTGCCTGGAAAAATCTCATGGACAGAGGAGCCTGGCAGGCTATACTCCATGGGGTTGCAAAGAACTGGACATGACTGAGCACACACACCCCCAACATTACTGACTGCCATTTTTTTTTTTTTTTGCTAGCTTCCATGATATACACTGGAAATATAAAGCATAATAAAATTACTTACCTAATAAATATGCTATCATTTTTCTGTAAATGTATATATTGTTTAGTCTTTAGCCTAATACTTGGTAATTTTGCAAAGAAATTGGAAGGGGACATTAATGCTATAGTGTTCCATCAAAAAGTAAAAATATAAGTATCAATTGCAGAAGACTGCATTTCCTAGATTTTATTAAAGGTATTGGCATTGGTAAAATGCCATGTCTCTTACAAGTTTTCATCAAAGCTTTATGAGAACACAGTGCCTTTAGAAGAAATCAAATTTACCTCTCTGATGCTTTGCAAAGATTTGTCAATTTTTTATTACTAAAATATGAATTTATAAGAATAATACATAAATACTGAAGAATATGACTTTTCTTTTTATCCCTATTGTGCCAGAAAGCACAGGGCAAATCAGAGACTGCAGCATTGCAAAAAATGTGCTTTAGGAGTGGATAAGAGACCTCAAAAACAAGTTCCATCAATAAAACTCCATTTTACAGGAAGTTTTCTTGATAAGACTATGTAGAAAATGATTTCTCATTTTCAGATCAGCTTGGGAGATACTAGATTGGGCAGAAGGAACATGTTCCATATTCTTCGATTTCTTGGATCCTTTTATATGCTAACATGCTTTGTGAAGACAGGAGGGCTCAGTTTTTCTCAACTCAATTTGGTCACAGGACAGTGCTTTTTTTGTCCCTCTATAGATCATCTATTGGAATTATTCTTCCAAAGAAAGCACTTTGGGAAAGTTAACACAGCATGCTGATCGTATACCTGTGGCTGATTCATGTTGATGTATGGCAAAACCACTATAATATTATAAAGTAATTAGCCTCCAATTAAAATAAATAAATTTATATTAAAAAAATAAAAGGCAAATGTATCTATATTTTAATACTCCAACATCTGATGTACTGGTTCTTCTTTGGAAGGAAAAACACTGCAGAAATGGTAAGAATCAGGGAGGGTTCCAAGGGTGGCGTTGTTCAGATTGTGCTAACGTTTTGCAGATGTGCCTTTTAGCATCTGAGAGGCAATGTTTCTCCAGTGAACCTGAATTATATAGATTAGTCAAATGAAAAGGAACACTTCCTTAGGAATTTTGGTCTATTTTCTAACTGCAGTTTACCCTTTTCAGATATTCTCTCATTCTCCACCATGCCTCCAGTTTGTTAAAATTGTAAATGTCACTTGCCCAGATTGAGTGGAAGTTCGTAAAGTTGATCTGATGTATTATTTATATTACAGCTTCATATCACACTTTTGGAGGAAAAGCCCAAGGCTCTAAGAACTTTTCAATAAAGCAAAAATGATGGAAGTTAGTATAAGAGTAGAAAACCTAGGATAAAGAGAATACAAATAAGAGACTTGGGAAGCTAAATACTGACCAAGTATTCAGACTTCATTTATTAAAATGGAAGAATATGAAACAATAGTAGTATAATAACATATCAAAATCAAGTGGCATAGAATTAGATGTGTTTTCTAACTGTATACACAGTATCAATTTCAAAAGAAGAGGACACATCAATGATAGCCTCTTACAAACAAGAAACTTGAGACGTCATGTGCACCCCCCTCAATCCAAATCATGGACAACTTACTTATTCATTTCCAAACACTATGTGGAAAATCCCCAAATTGGAAAACGTTGAATCTTTCAACATTATTAATATCTAGAAAATCTGGTTAATTTTAATACTTTTCATAGTTTTATGAAAATCACATAAATGAGCCTAGAATTTCTCACATCACTAGAACAATCAATTCATGATTGGTGGTTAGGAAGACAGGGAGAGGAGTGATGAAGTCTAAACATTATTTAGGACAATAAAGATGGCCCAAAGTACAGAATGCTTCCCTTGTGGCTCAGCTGGTAAAGAATCTGCCTACAATGTGGGAGACCTGGGTTTGATCCCTGGATTGGGAAGATCTCCTGGAGAAGGGAAAGGCGAGCCACTCCAGTATTCTGGCCTGGAGAATTCCATGGACTGTATAGTTCAGTTCAGTTGCTCAGTTGTGTCTGACTCTTTGCGACCCCATGAACCGCAGCATGCCGGGCCTCCCTGTCCATCACCAACTTCTAGAGCTTACTCAAACTTATGTCCATTGAGTCGGTGATGCCATTCAACCATCTCATCTGTCGTCCCCTTCCCTCCCACCTTCAATCCTTCCCAGCATCAGGGTCTTTTCAAATGAATCAGTTGTTCACATCAGGTGGCCAAAGTATTGGAGTTTTAGCTTCAGGATCGGTCCTTCCAATGAATATTCAGGACTGATTTCCTTTAGGATGGACTGGTTGGATCTCCTTGCAGTGACTCTCAAGAGTCTTCTCCAATGCCACAGTTCAAAAGCATCAATTCTTAGGTGCTTAGCTTTCTTTATAGTTCAACTCTCACATCCATACATGACCACAGGAAAAACCATAGCTTTGATTAGACAGACCTTTGCCGGCAAAGTAATATCTCTGCTTTTTAATATACTGTCTAGGTTGGTTATAACTTTTCTTCTAAGAAGCAAGTATCTTTTTTAATATCATGGCTGAGGTCAACATCTGCAGTTATTTTGGAGCCCCTCAGAATAAAATCTGTCACTTTTTCCTCTGTTTCCCAATCTATTTGCTTGAAGTAATGAGACCAGGTGCCATGATCTTAGTTTTCTGAATGTTGAGTTTTAAGCCAACTTTTTCACTCTTCTGTTTGACTTTCATCAAAAGGCTCTTTATAGTTCATGGGGTCACAAAGAGTTGGACACGACTAAGCAACTTTCACTTTCAGAGTACAAAACAACTCAGAGAAGGATTTGATTTTCCTCTCAAGTTCAAAATTTTGTTAAAAAAAATTGGATTGGACTGGACTGGGAATTATTAACTAAATGAGTAAAAGATATAAAATGGTTTATTTATAGAATTGGAGCTCTGATTCTAGATGGCCTCCATTCAAATTATTTCTCTATCTCTTCCTAGCAGGGTGACTTCAGGCAAGTTACACTTAATCAATATCCTTATCTTTAAAATGGATATAATAATAGGATCTACCTCCCAGAAATAGAATATATAAACTTATTTTCCATAAGATGCTGGAAATACTGCCTAGCATACAATAATAACTCAACAATTAATTATCATTATTTTAATTTTATAAGCAACGATTTCCCCACAGTCTTGCCATCAATGTTTTGATAAGTTTAAATGCCTTCTCTTCATGGACATCTCTTCAGTCACCTAAAGTGATTCTTCCCTCCACTTGGGAAGTATAATCATTTTCCTAAGCCCCTACCCTCAGCATCTTTTAGTTTAATCGACATCTTTTCTACCTGGGAAACATTTTTCCTCTTTAGTTATATCTTGCTAACTCTGAAGTTATCTTCTCTAGATGTGGCCTATTTCTTGATTTTCAGTTACCATTTACCTTGACATTTTCACATGGATGCCCTGTGAACACCTCTAACTCAGCATGAATTTTTCCCATTTCTTGATTCCCTGATTCATCCACTACAATGCTGCCAGATTTAGTATTCACCTTTCAATACACACTTCAAATAGAACCTCCTTTACAAAGCTAAGTGCTCCAGTTAAATTTTATCAGTACTCCACTCTTCATTTGAATCTCATTCTTATTTGTGGTTATTTTTACTATATATCAAATTAACCCACCACTAATATAAACTGTTGAGGGCTAAAAACTATAATTTTCAAAGTACTTAAAAAATGACAGGGTGAACAACAAATTTGATATTTAATGAATGGTTGCTAAGTTGGATACTGAATGTAAAGGGAATCATTACCTTTTAAAACGGTATATGAAATCGAGTGATTATATGATTTATACAAAAACATACAGGAACATAGAACAATTACAGTCATTGGAATAAAAAAAGAACATGATTTCTAATAAGTATGATAAGAATGGTCAACATGAATATTTATATACACATTTTAACTAATGTATATACATATAATTAAACATATAAAATGTTAACATGCAAGATATATTATGCAAATACATAATGAAATATGTATAATATATAAATATATTTTTGCTTAGTATTTCAGATATGCCATTACCTGTGCTATTTTTGTAATGACAGTATTAGAGGGCAACAAATGAAGATGACTCATCCTAGAATAATATGATGTGCTCAAGGGCATTTGAGAAAAATTATTTTTAAATTGTTCCATATGAATCAAAGGGCTAGGGGAACTGAGAAAGTCATCTGCTTTATACCTATGCCTCAGGGTTGAACGTTTTTACATCCTGTTGAAATGGTTGGTTAATATTCAGGAAAAGAGAATGTCCATAGAATTTCTGACCATGCGCTGCACAATCTCCCTAGACTGCTACTGTTCCAATGTTTTCATCATTCTCAGTACAAAAGATCAAAATTAGTAGGCACATTGATCAAAACCAATTTGATTATTTATCTCATTTAAAAAATAAAGGAAAATACCTTTTGATGTTTGAAATTATCTTAAATTTTTGGCTATGCATTATACTATTAGATTTTTCTACTTTTATTCATTTGTTGAAAATATTTTGATGAATTTTAAGTCCAAAGCAGAATCTGGGTTTTGACATTTCAAGACCTTGCCAAATTTTATTTGTGTGTGTGTGTGTGTGTGTGTGTGTGTGTATTTACAAAAAACTTTTTTCTTCTGTTTATGCATTAATTCAGAAATTATGAAGATGGAAGCAATACATTTGACTTTAAATATTGATTAACCATTAAATTATCATTCAAAATGTACTTTTTCTTTTTAAGGTTCAGCAGCAACACTGGAGAAAATCATAATGTCTTCAATAACCAGTAATTGGCAAATGGCTTTGTAATTGGAACAGAGCATAGTTTCTAGAAAAGTTATATTGCCTATCTGAGCATCTCAGTGCTGTGCAAGTTGTGAAGTCATATGATGGTTGCCTCTAGGACACAGAATGGAATCAGGAAAATCCTCCTAGATATAGTTTCCACAGGAAATTAACTTACAACAGAGAACCTCCTCTGTAGTCCGTCCTTTGGGTTAATGCCTTCTGTTATCTGGAATAAGAGAACTAACCATTTGCTGAAAAATCGGATGCATTTTTAGACATGCAGGAGAAAAGTGTAGATATCTATCTGCTTTTTTCACGATTAAGAAATGCAAAATTCTGCAATTCTATTCCAACCAAACTAAAATTGCCAAGTGGTATTTAACATCATGAATGTACATTTTGGATGAGCTCTTAAGAGAAGTGAGAGGAGAGGAAACTTGAGGATGTGATGCAGTAAAGTTGGGTCCTTCCTAAAATTGTTCCTCAATATCTGGATGAGAAGAAATCAGAAACTATTCATGCATGTTTCAAGCAAAAAAAAAAAAAAAAAAGTGAAAAACTCAGTCTTTCAGCTATAATAAACTCCAAGCAAAAGTAGAGATGCAACCTGAATTTAAAATAAACCCTTTAGATTTTTCAACTTATGAAAAAGGAAATGAAACCAGCTCAACCATATTATATCCCAAAATGTCTGTTAAAATGTGACCTTTTACTCAACTAGCCTTTCAATAATTCTAGAATTACAAATTCTGATCTTGATTTTTATGTATATTTCATATTCCAATTCTTCTTAGATGCAGGTAAGAAAATAACCTTTGTCCTTGGAGAGGAATGCTAATGCTGGCTGAAGGCCTAGATTTTAGTTGTTCCATCTCTTAAAATGTAGATAAAGGTATAGAAATGTTATGTTACAGTGACAAAGAATGAAAGGAAGAATTTAATGAAGTACATTGGAGAATGCTCACTATGCAAGTTGGTCATTTATCTTGCCATTGTTTTTAAGAATTTTTCAGTATAAACATAGCACGTGAATAAAAGAATAAAACATACTTTATACTTTCTCATATTTTCTTCCTTCAGGCAAAGAAAGGGGAAAAAAGGAGCTAATTTTTTTAAGTGCTGTTTATCATGAAGGTAAAATTTAGATTCAACAGCTCACCATTCTTCCATAGGTAACATTCCCTCTTTCTTTCTGACCCACTTATGGGATCTCTCTAATTCAGGTTTACATGCTACATGGCTAGCAAGGTTTATAGTTGCTTGAAGCAGCCATGCCTCTGCCTGAAGTCAGAACTTGTTACTTACATCAAATGACTTTCCATCTATCTGCATAGCTAAGGCGGAGAAGGCAATGGCACCCCACTCCAGTACTCTTGCCTGGAAAATCCCATGGGCGGAGGAGCCTGCTAGGCTGCAGTCCATGGGGTCGCTAAGGTCGGACACGACTGAGCGACTTCACTTTTACTTCTCACTTTCATGCATTGGAGAAGGAAATGGCAACCCACTCCAGTGTTCTTGCCTGGAGAATCCCAGGGACGGGGGAGCCTGGTCGGCTACCGTCTATGGGATCGCACAGAGTCGGACACGACTGAAGCGACTTAGCAGCAGCAGCAGCATAGCTAAGGAGGGAACAGGCCTTGTTGAATTATCATCCATCTTCCTGCTTCTCTCTGGGTTACTATTATCTCATCTATTTTCCCCAGATGTGGACCTCTAAAACACCTGCTGACTTCACTTGCCCTCTGTGTGAAGCCTTTTATGAATCTCAATTTTTTTCCAGTTACTGAAATTACACAGAATTACATGATATGAGCTCACTGCTTTAATTATTTAATTTAAATTATTACCTGTCTATTTATTATTAGAGACTAAAGAAAGCACAGGGACAACTTAATGAAAAACAGTCCAGGAACTAAAAAAAACCAAAACCCTTTTAAACCATTCTTACTCATTCGAAAGCTTGGCTGTTTCCCTCATATCCTACCTTTGTGAAATTGCACCTTTGTTCCAATGAACTTTAGGAGCATCTCAAATAAAAGTTTTTCTTTCCTAACCTTCCAAAAGTTTATTGGGATCCACACAGTCAAAGGCTTTGGCATAGTCAATAAAGCAGAAATAGATGTTTTTCTGGAACTCTATCGCTTTTCTGATGATCCAGCGGATGTTGGCAATTTGATCTCTGGTTCCTCTGCCTTTTCTAAAACCAGCTTGAACATCTGGAAGTTCATGGTTCACATATTGCTGACGCCTGACTTGGAGAATTTGGAGCATTACTTTATTAGCATGTGAGATGAGTGCAATTGTGTGGTAGCTTGAGCATTGTTTGGCATTGTCTTTCTTTGGGATTGGAATGAAAATTGACCTTTTCCAGTCCTGTGGCAACAGTTAGAACTGGACATGGAACAACAGACTGGTTCCAAATAGGAAAAGGAGTACATCAAGGCTGTATATTGTCACTCTGCTTATTTAGCTTATATGCAGAGTACATCATGAGAAACGCTGGATTGGAAGGACAAGCTGGAATCAAGGTTGCTGGGAGAAACATCAATAACCTCAGATATGCAGATGACACCACCCTTATGGCAGAAAGTGAAGAGGAACTAAAAGGCCTCTTGATGAAAGTGAAAAAGGAGAGTGAAAAAGTCGGCTTAAAGCTCAACATTCAGAAAACGAAGATCATTCCCAGATGTGGACCTCTAAAACACCTGCTGACTTCACTTGCCCTCTGTGTGAAGCCTTTTATGAATCTCAATTTTTTTCCAGTTACTGAAATTACACAGAATTACATGATATGAGCTCACTGCTTTAATTATTTAATTTAAATTATTACCTGTCTATTTATTATTAGAGACCAAAGAAAGCACAGGGACAACTTAATGAAAAACAGTCCAGGAACTAAAAAAAACCAAAACCCTTTTAAACCATTCTTACTCATTCGAAAGCTTGGCTGTTTCCCTCATATCCTACCTTTGTGAAATTGCACCTTTGTTCCAATGAACTTTAGGAGCATCTCAAATAAAAGTTTTTCTTTCCTAACCTTCCAAAAGTTTATTGGGATCCACACAGTCAAAGGCTTTGGCATAGTCAATAAAGCAGAAATAGATGTTTTTCTGGAACTCTATCGCTTTTCTGATGATCCAGCGGATGTTGGCAATTTGATCTCTGGTTCCTCTGCCTTTTCTAAAACCAGCTTGAACATCTGGAAGTTCATGGTTCACATATTGCTGACGCCTGACTTGGAGAATTTGGAGCATTACTTTATTAGCATGTGAGATGAGTGCAATTGTGTGGTAGCTTGAGCATTGTTTGGCATTGTCTTTCTTTGGGATTGGAATGAAAATTGACCTTTTCCAGTCCTGTGGCAACAGTTAGAACTGGACATGGAACAACAGACTGGTTCCAAATAGGAAAAGGAGTACATCAAGGCTGTATATTGTCACTCTGCTTATTTAGCTTATATGCAGAGTACATCATGAGAAACGCTGGATTGGAAGGACAAGCTGGAATCAAGGTTGCTGGGAGAAACATCAATAACCTCAGATATGCAGATGACACCACCCTTATGGCAGAAAGTGAAGAGGAACTAAAAGGCCTCTTGATGAAAGTGAAAAAGGAGAGTGAAAAAGTCGGCTTAAAGCTCAACATTCAGAAAACGAAGATCATGGCATCTGGTCCCATCACTTTATGGGAAATAGATGGGAAACAGTGGAAACAGTGTCAGACTTTATTTTGGGGGGGCTCCAAAATCACTGCAGATGGTGATTGCAGCCATGAAATTAAAAGACGCTTACTCCTTAGAAGAAAAGTTATGACCAACCTAGATAGCATATTCAAAAACAGAGACATTATTTGCCAACAAAGGTCCATCTAGTGAAGGCTATGGTTTTTCCAGAGGTCATGTATGGATGTGAGTTGAACTGTGAAGAAAGCTGAGCACCGAAGAATTTGTGCTTTTGCACTGTGGTGTTGGAGAAGACTCTTGAGAGTCCCTTGGACTGCAAGGAGATCCAACCAGTCCATTCTGAAGGAGATCAGCCCTGGGATTTCTTTGGAAGGAATGATGCTAAAGCTTCAGTACTTTGGCCACCTCATACAAAGAGTTTTCTCATTGGAAAAGACCCTGATGCTGGGAGGGATCAGAGGCAGGAAGAGAAGGGGACGACGGAGGATGAGATGGCTGGATGGCATCACGGACTCGATGGAAGTGAGTCTGAGTGAACTCTGGGAGTTGGTGATGGACAGGGAGGCCTGGCGTGCTGCAATTCATGGGGTCACAAAGAGTCGGACACGACTGAGCGACTGAACTGAACTGAACCTTCCCCAAATCGGGAAACTGGTTCATTCATTCAATACAAAAGCTTTTGGGCACATATTAAGATCTAGGTGACAGAAGTATCATAGTGAACCATAATGATAAAAACATTACCTTCACAGAGTCAATAGATTTTTGTCTTTTTGCTCCCAAATCTCTATAGAGTAACTCATCCTAAAGCACACAATTCAGCTTATGTTGCTTCATTGTCCACAGTACTTACTGGCTTTCCGTTTTTACCAAATAAAACATAGACCCTCAAACTCTACCATTTGTCCTAAGCATCCTCTCACTGTTCCCCAAATACTCCTTGCATGCTAAAACTTCATGACTCAAACATTTCCTCCTCTCCTACTATCCATGGAGGGGTGGGGAGTGAGTGTGGGTATTACCATCTTCAGATACCTCATGATGCTGGAAATAAATTTGTCCTTTCTCAATATGGTCTCTCTCATTTATCATCTTCCTTGAATTTGATTCATATTTCTCAGGGAACTTACATCATTTTTTTTTTCTGTAATATAGATATGTATAGCCTTAATCTTCCTAACACATAAACCTTCAAATGCAGTCAATATGGTTTTTCAATTTTTTCAACCATTTTTCCTCTTTGGGCCTCTAATAGAGCATGAAATATAGATAGTTCTTAATAAACTGTGAATTAATTACTCCACCATTGCTATGTAATATTTGTAAATTCTTTAGGTTTACTTCTCTAAGACCATACATGGAATTTAGATATAGAGATTAATATAAGTATGATTCAATAAAGTGATATATAAAAGTAAATGGAATTTAAAAACTAGTTTTCATAAAAAATATGAAGTCTAATTTCCCTCAAGAATAACCTACACCCTAGGAACAAGGTTGGGACCTACAGGAAAAAAAAAAATGAGCTTATTCATGCAACAAAGATGCTTCCGGGGACAATAATGGAAGAGCTTGTCTGCTGTATACCAGAAAATTAAATAAATGCTTGAGTGACTGACACTTTGATGTAGTAAGGATTTAATTTATAAAATATATCATTCAACATTGTCTCCAGCAAATCTCAAGGGATCACATCTTTTGTTTCATTTGCAACTAGGAGACAGGCACATTTTAAAATTATCCTTGCATTACCTTCATAACAAATGATGGGGATGTTTTAAATAATGTCTACAGTCATGTTAAGCCATTGGACATTTCAAAGTTGACAAGTGAAAATTTATTTTCAGGAATTATTTTGTAAAATTACTGTTTTACTTCAGCATGAGTCAGTGTACTAATTTACTAAGTTCCAGTTAGGCACCGAACCGCTTAATTTCATTTTTCACTAAATTTCAGTACACTCATTACTTCTCTAAGGAAAAGACACCAGAAATCTTGGGACCCTTGTGGCTCCTTTCGGTTCAACAACTATAGTTGTAGAACATGGTGTAAAATTACATTAAGATGAGGGTTCAGAAAATATCTTAAAACTTTTCTAATGATATGGTGCTCTGTGCACTGAGAAGCACTGCAAAAGTAATAGCAATGCCAGTGAATGTCACCACATTTGTGTTCATCATCTTTGGTACCACTCATCAATATGTTTTTAAGTCATGTGATAGTTCCTTCCTCATTTAGCCCCAACCCTCCCATTCCTTTCTATTTCGAAAGTAAATGATCTGGGCTTTCATTTATCCAGGTTCATCTTCCTGGGAAAACTTATTCATCTCTCCAAATATCCGTTCATCCTTCCTGTAAGTATTTGCTGAATACCTACCACATGCATTGATTTTTAATAGGAACTATGGAGGATCAAAAATAAGTAATGCATAGTTATATTTATTCAGGAGGGTAAGATGTAGTTAAATGTACTTACAAAATAAGTTTTACAGAGATTCAGATAGTATATGTAAACTAGGCAATTGCATTTATCTGGTTTAGTCACTAAGATTTTGATTTGGGAAGTTAATAGTTTAGCTGTCATTGATTTCTTAGACTTGACTAAAATTTTCATAACCAGATCACTTTTTTTGTTAACAAAGAATTTTAAATTTACCTAATGTGTAATATGAAATTGAACATGTTGAATATCAAAATGTCTTTCAACATAGTATTATTAAAAATAATGTCCCCTATGTCCCAAATAGAACCTTATTTTTAGATTCCCTTTAAAAGGTTTGCATTGTTTTCTCAAACACCCTACTCAGGCCCTAACAACCTGCAACAGTATCTTCAATGGGTCATATCTTTCCCAGGTGGTGTTGTCCTTGGAGATCAGCCTACAGCTGCAGAGCTGTTGCTTTTCTGAGCCTCTTTCTGCCTAAATACTGGGTATCATGCTTGAGTTTCTCATTTAGCTAATTGGCACTTAGGTCTTATGAATTGAATTGTCCTCCCTCAGTCAGATAATTGAAGCAGTATACTCTAAGCTCCTCTTCACCAAGCATCATCTCTACACTGAAAATTGCAGATAAAATAACTCTATCCTTTCTGTCAAGAATTGGCAATATGATCTGCCTTGCAATTAATTCACCCTCCCTTCTGGTTAATTCTGCTATTCTTTTCTGCTGATGGCTTAAATAACTTTGGGATTATTTTAAAAAGTAGTGCTGATACAGTTCTAAATCTGGGGAGCCAAAGTTGTCAACTGAGCTTGGGCAGATGACGTTTGGACATGATTGTTATTAGTTTAAGCCTCAGATATTAACATAAAGAATAAGAGCATGGACCATATAAACCTTAGGTTCCAAGTCCTAACTCTGTTCTTCAGCCTTAATTTCTCCTTTATAATTATTAAATGAGACAAAGATATAAAATGCTTGGCAAATGTACTATATAGTGAGTATTCCATAAATATCAGCAATATTGGGCCATGTAAGTTGAAAACACATTAAGTCAATATCAACATGTTTATTCCTATCCATGACAGTTTTAGGTTGTGCAACATCTGCTCATCTTTCAGGTCCATTTTTTTAAACAGGGATTAGAAAACTTTTTCAGTAAACAGCCAGAGGGTAATTATTCTAGATTTTGTGGGGCATATTGTCTCTATTGCAAACACTCAATTGTACTGTAATAGCATGAAATGGGCCAAGAACATTATATTCCAATAAAACTTTATTTACAAAAATAGGAGGATGGATTTATTCATGAAGCTAAGCTGGATATAATTTGTGGATTACTATGACAATGTTCGTGTCCCCACAAATTCAAAGGTTAAAGCTTAATCCCCAATGTGATGGTATCTGCAAGTAAGGCCTTTGGTTGATGAAGGTGGAGCTGTCATAAATGAGATTAGTACCCTTACAAAAGAGACACCATACAAAACCAAAAACACTATCCATGAAACAAATAATTGATAATAATTAAAATTAAAAATGTCTGCTCTGCAAAAGACAATGTCAAGAGAATCAGAAAATGAGTCACAAGTAGGGAGGAAATATTTGGAAAAGAAAAATCTAAAAAGAATTATTATTGAAAATATACAAATAACTCTTGAAATTAATAATAAAAAGAAAACCAACAACCAAACTAAAAAATAAGCCAAACACCTGCACAGGCACTTCACCAAAAAAGATATACAGATAAACAGAGGAAAAGATGTCCGACATATACTATCAAGAAAATGTAAGTTGAAGCAACAGTGAAATATCATTATACCCCTATTACAATGTCCAATATAATGCTGCCACCACCAGATGCTGATAAGGATGTAGAGTAACATGAACTTTCATATACTGTTGATAGGAATACAGAATGATACAACCATTTTGGAAGGCAGATTGATAGTTTCTTACAAAATTAAAAATATTTTACCATATGATCCAGGAATGGTGTCCCTTACCCAGAACAGATGAAAACTTGTGTCTATACCAAAACCTGCATATGGATGCTTGTGGCAGCTTTATTCATAATTGCCAAAATTAAAAGCAACAAAGATGTTCTTCACTAGGGGAATAAATAAACTGTGGTACATCCAAACAATGAAATATTATTCAGGGCTATAAAGAAATGAGCTATCCAGTGATGAAAAGACATGCAGGCATCTTAAATACATATTACTGTATCAAGAAGCTAATTTGAAAAGGCTACATATTGAATGATTTCAACTATAAGAAATGCTGGAAAAGGCAAAAACTATAGCAACAGTGATTGTCAAGGATGCAATGAGGGTAAATTAATGAGTTGTCAGAACCCAGAGAATTTTCAGGCAAGTGAAAATGCTCCATATACTATTACAGTGATACTTACATATAATTTTGCATTTGTCTAATTCCATAGAAAGTACAGCACCAAGACTAAACCCTAAAGTAAGCTATGGGGTTTGGGTGGTTATGATGTCAATGTAGGTTCATCCTTGGTAACAAATGTATAAAGTTAATAATATTAATTATTAATTACTTGTCACTACTATGACAAGTAGGTGATGGGGTATATGAGAAAATCTCTGTATCTTACTCTCAGTTTTGCTGTGAAACTAATACTGCTCTAAAAAAATTACTTTTTTTTTCACATACAAAATTTTTATTTATTTTTTATTTTTTTAATTGATTTTTATTTTTCAGTTTGTTTTGCTTTACAATACTGTATTCGTTTTGCTATACATTGACATGAATCAGCCACGAGTGTACATGAACTCCCAATCCCGACCCCCACCTCCC
>SJXQ01006332.1:102641-115315 GCA_006408695.1 Aepyceros melampus | reverse complement strand
CTAAAACCAGCTTGAACATCAGGAAGTTCACGGTTCCCTATTGCTGAAGCCTGGCTTAGAGAATTTTGAGCATTTCATCTCAAAAAAGTACTATATTTAAAATAAAAGCTAGGCAAGTAAAACATTTGTACTATTAAGCTCCCCATTCTACTAGAAATGCATGAGGATTGAGTTTGTAAATCTGTTCTGAATAAGCTCTTGTTTAAAATGTAGACTGTCACTTTTTCTTTATTCACTTCATCATCTACAAATCAAAATCAAGACAGATTCTGCCCATTGTCTGAGATCCCAATTACCACTCATTCCCTTTTTCGAAGGGAACATGATTGTGATACTTAGCTATCTTTGGTATTATCATAAAGGAAGGAAGGTGAATTATTCTGAGATGATCCTTAGAAAGGATGAACATTTGTAATACACATCTCTTATGACATTCTGAGAATCCCAACACATCAGAACTGAGTGTTTTTGAACCTTAGAGAAAGGAGGTTGTGCTTTTGATATGTAAAAAAGGGTCTCTTCTTTGAAGCCTGTGATGATTACTCCAGCCTCATGCTGACTAAACAACTCACTGGAAAACCACAATTTTCCACATTTTAAATCCCATGTGTCATTGATAACAATCACACACTAGGTTTCAGGTAAATGAAGGCTATTTTTCAACATAGAAATACTATTCCTTATCTTCTTCTTTATCTAATACTATACTAATAATACCTCCCAATGAAATCATCAGTGTATTTTTATCTTGGTCCTTATCACTAAATAAATTAAAAATTACCTGTAATTTCTTATTTTACATGACTTTTCCTTTTGAAAACCCTAAGCAATATGTTTTATTAAAAATAAAATTTGTTTACTAAAAATACATAAAATTTATTTATTTAAAAATAAATAAAATTTATTGATATTCTCCTCTGCATGCAATACCAAATTCCTGGGGAAGAGATTTGTGTCATAGAATGCCTTGCTAGAATTAGTCCTATGGGAACAGCTTATTGCTGATACTTTAGGAATGTAACCAAACATATTATTAATATTATCAATATTGGGAGAAATTTGGGGTCAGAAGAGGAGCAAAGCTAAACAAAATCTCCACACATACATGTTCACATATGCTTACATATATTTTTGAAACCATGAATCATCTTCCTATAGCATTTTATATATTAGTCCAATCTCTACTTCAGTTTGGGGTCATATTGTACTTTGGCTTAGATTTTTTTTTTTTTAATTATTAACTTCGAATTAAATAACATGTCTATTTTTACTCACCATAGCATCAGTTCTTATGCACTTTTCCTTTGTTTCAATTATTACTCACAATCCCCCTGTGCTACAAGGTAAGTCCAGCTGAGTTTTCCATGTGTTGCTAGATTCCATTTCTTGTCTCTTATCCAAGGATATTAAGATATCACATTAACAATTTTTAATATAAATTTATTTATTTAATTGTAAGTTAATTACTTTAAAATATTGTATTGGTTTTGCCATACATCAACATGAATCTGCCACAGGTGTACACGTGTTCCCTATCCTGAACCCCCCTCCCACCGCCCTCCCCATACCATCCCTCTGGGTCGTCCCAGTGCACCAGTCCCAAGCATCCTGTATCATGCATCGAACCTGGACTGCAATTTGTTTCATATATAATATTATACATGTTTCAATGTCATTCTCCCAAATCATCCCACCCTCTCCCTCTCCCACAGAGTCCAAAAGACTGTTCTATACATCTGTATTTCTTTTGCTGTCTCACATAGAGGGTTATCATTACCATCTTTCTAAATTCCATATATATGCATTAGTATACTGTATTGGTGTTTTTCTTTCTGGCTTACTTCACTCTGTATAATAGACTCCAGTTTCATCCACCTCATTAGAACTGATTCAAATGTATTCTTTTTAATGGCTGAGTAATACTTCATTGTGTATATGTACCACAGCTTTCTTATCCATTCATCTCTCTGTTTCACTATTGATTTTACCTATTTCATCCATCAGCATGAAAGCACATTGCTATGTTTGTGATATTTAAAAAGCCAGGACATAACAGCAAAGGCAAAACTTCTGTTGACATTCTACCTTCTTCAAATTTTTCCCCATTTCCCTATCTACAATCACAGTAATCCTCAGAAGTATTTTTTAACTCACTTTTTAAAATTTTTCTTCTTATCCTATTTTGACGTTTTACAATGGTGTTCACAATACTAAACCCAGTGGTCAAATGTCAGTTCTCTTCTTACTGATCTGTCAGCAATATTATTCTTTCTCAGAGATGTTCTTTGCTCTTCCTCCTAGATTTCAGGTTGTTTTTTCTATTGTATTTTTTCATCAATTATTATAGCCTGAGGCCTTTAAATTTGAGATTATCCAGGCTGCAGTACTCAAAGATCTTTCTTCATCATGGTTGGCTTAGTAATCTTTTCCTGGGTCATGCCTTAAATCACTAAGTGAAAAATGAATATTTGTACATTTTTATCCCCAGTGTAGATTTCTCTTAGGTGCTGATTCCACAGCAACCACAGAGTGAAAAAAATACTACTTATAGTTTAGATAAATGGAGGACTAAAAATTAACCACTGGACATGATAAAAAGATTTGTGCTATTTTAGTGTACATGTGGATTTGATATCCTGTTAAGAATAGATTCAAAAGGAAGAAAAATTGGAGGCAGAAAACACTAAGAAATATTTCAAGGATATTTTTCTTTCTTTGTTTTTTGGTTAAGAGGAGTAGAGAAAAAGAGTAATACTTGCATGAGGGGGCTTTATGTTGAGAAATATTTCAAGGAGATGGACCCAGTGCATATGTAAAATTGCCATATATCTTGACTTAATTTGGAAAAGTTTATAGAATTTAGAGAATATCTGAGGTCAAACATAGAAGATGTAAGTATATACCTGTGTGTATGTGTGTGTATATATGTGTGCGTGTGTGTGTGTGTGTGTGTGTGCATGGGCACAGGCATGCTAAGTCACTTCAGTCACATCAGACTCTTTCCCACCCCATGGACTGTTGCACACCAGGCTCCACTGTCCCTGGGATTCCCTAGGCAAGAATACGGAAGTGGATGGCCATACCTTCCTCCAGGGGATCTTCTAACCCAGGGAGATATCGGGCTTCTCCAGTTTCTCTAGTGGTAAAGAACCTGACTGCAAATACAGGAGTCATAAGAGATGTGGGTTCGATCCCTGGAAATATTTCAAGGACTGATGCTGAAGCTGAAGTGACAATCTTTTGGTCACTTGATGCAAACAGCTGACTCATTGGAAAAGGTTCTGATGCTGGAAAAGATTGAAGGCAAAAGGAGAAGGAGTCAGCAGAGATTTTAATTGTTTTACCAAAAATAATGATAGATAAATAATATTTTGTCTCATCATTCTCATTTATTCAATTAAATTAAAGGTGCTAAGCAAGGCTATACCAAAGAGCATAAAATTATTTTTTTCTGGAAATAATTTCTTTTCAATGGTTGTGGAGACTTTAAATATAGTTGGTTGATTATAATCGGTTATATGTATATACACAGTTCAGTTCATTAGCTTAGTCTTGTCTGACTCTTTGCGACCCCATGGATTGCAGCACGCCAGGCCTCCTTATCCATCACCAACTCCTGAAGTTCACTCAAACTCACGTCCATCGAGTCAATGATGCCATCCAGCCATCTCATCCTCTGTCGTCCCCTTCTCCTCCTGCCCCCAATCCCTCCCAGCATCAGAGTCTTTTTCAATGAGTCAGCTCTTCGCAAGAGGTGGCCAAGGTATTGGAGTTTCAGCTTTAGCATCATTCCTTCCAAAGAACACCCAGGACTGATTTCCTGTAGAATGGATATATTCAAATGACTATTCAGGGTTGATTTCCTTTAGGATTGAAGGTTTGATCTCCTTTCAGTCAAAGGAACTCTCAAGAGTCTTCTCCAATACCACAATTCAAAAGCACCAGATTTTCAGCTCTCAGTCTTCTTTATGGTCCAACTCTTACATTTGTACATAACTACTGGAAAAACCATAATTTGACTATATTGACATTTGCCAGCAAAGTGATGTCTTTGTTTTTTAATACACTACCTGGATTTATCATAGCTTTTCTTCCATGGTGCAAGTGTCTTTTATTTCATGGCTCAGAGAATGTCTGCAGTGATCTTTGAGCCCAAGAGAATAAAATCTATTTTCACTTTTTCCCTTTCCACTTGTTATGAAGTGATCGGACTGGATGCTGTGATCTTAGTGTTTTTTTTTTTTTTAATTGAATTAAAAGTCAGTTTTTTCACTCTCCCCTTCACCCTCATCAAGAGATTCTTTAGTTACACTTCACTTTCTCCCATTTTTAGAGTATTAACTGCACATCTGAGGTTGTTGCTATTTATCCCAGCAATCTTGATTACAGATTGTGATTCATTCAAGCCAGCACTTCTCATGATGTATTCTGAATATAAGTTAGCAAACAGAGTCAAAATATACAGCCGTCCTGTACTGCTTTCCTTATTTAGAACCAGTCAGTTGTTCCATGTAAGGTTCTAACTGTTTCTTCTTACCCACGTGCAGATTTCTCAGGAGACAGGTATGGTGGTCTGATATTTCCATCTCTATAAATTTCCCACAACTTCTTTTTTCTTTCTTTCTTTTTTTTAACTTTATTTTACTTTACAATATTGTATTGGTTTTGCCATACAGCAACATGAATCTGCCACAGGTGTACATGTGTTCCCAATCCTGAACACCCCTCCCATCTCCCTTCCTATACCATCTTTCTGAGTCATTCCAGTGCACCAGCCCCAAGCATCCTGTATCCTCCATCGAACCTCAACTGGTGATTCTTTTCTTATGTGATATTACACATGTTTCAATGCCATTCTCCCAAATCATCCCACCCTCTCCCTCTCCCACAGAGTCCAAAAGAATGTTCTATACATCTGTGTCTCTTTTGCTGTCTCGCATACAGGGTTATCATTACCATCTTTCTAAATTCCATATATATGTGTTGATATACTGTATTGGTGTTTTTCTTTCTGGCTTACCTCACTTTGTATAATCGGCTCCAGTTTCATTCACCTCATTAGAACTGACTCAAATGTATCCTTTTTAATGGCTAAGTAATACTCCATTGTGTATATGTACCAGAGCTTTCTTATCCATTCATCTTAAGTAGCATAGTCAATGAAGCTGAAGTTGATTTTTTTTTTTTTTTCTGGAATTCATTTGCTTTCTCTCTGGCCCAATGGATACTGGCAATTTGATCCCTGATTCCTCTGCTTTTTCTAAACCCAGCTTGTATGTCTTGAAGTTCTCAATTCACATAGTGCTGATGCTTAGCTTGAAGGATTTTGAACATAACCTTCAGTTCAGTCAGTTCAGTTTAGTCTCTCAGTCGTGTCTGACTCTTTGCGACCCCATGAATCGCAGCATGCCAGGCCTCCTTGTCCATCACCAACTCCTGGAGTTCACCCAGACCCACGCCCATGGAGTCAGTGATGCCATCCAGCCATCTCATCCTCTGTCGTCCCCTTCTCCTCCTGCCCCCAATCTCTCTCAGCATCAGTCTTTTTCAATGAGTCAACTCTTCACATGAGGTAGCGAAAGTACTGGAGCTTCAGCTTCAGCATCATTCCTTCCAAAGAAATCCCAGGGCTGATCTCCTTCAGAATGGACTGGGTGGATCTCCCTGCAGTCCAAGGAACTCTCAAGAGTCTTCACCAACACCACAGTTCAAAAGCATCAATTTTTTGGCGCTCAGCCTTCTTCACAGTCCAACTCTCACATTCATACATGATTACTGGAAAAACCATAGCTTTGACTAGACAGACCTTAGTCGACAAAATAATGTCTCTGCTTTTGAATATGCTATCTAGGTTGGTCATAACTTTTCTTCCAAGGAGTAAGCGTCTTTTAATTTCATGGCTGCAGTCACCATCTGCAGTTGGGAAGCCCTAATTATCTTGTACCACCTGGAAGATAATGGAGTCCAAAGGAGCAGGTCCACTTGAAATGGTGTTTTTCAAAAGAGTTCTTGAAACAGAGCTTCCTCCCTATTTCAGGAATGGGTCCTTTGGGAGATTAGATGGATTTGAAAAGTCCACTATTTCTGTGTGTCAGTCTGGGTACAGTACAACTTTTATGTAAAAATTCTCATGGGAACATTTCTGAACATTTAATAGCTTCATTGATTTTTTTTAAAAGAAGTTTTTATTGAACGTTGATTGACAACGTTGTGGCCATTTTCTGCTATACAGCAAAGTGATTTCAGTTATGTATATATGTACATTTTAAAAAGTATATCCTTTTCCATGACGGTTTATCACAGCATATTGAATATAGTTCCCTGTGATACGACCTTGTTGCTTATCCATTCTTTGTATCAAAGCTCACACCTGCTAACCCCAACCTCCCACTCCATCCCTCCCCATCACTGGCCTCCTTGGTAATCACCAGTCTGTTCTCAATGTCTGCGAGTCTTTTTTTGTTCCATAGGTGAGTTCATCAGTGTCACATTTAATCCCCCCCCCAAAAAAAAAATAAAATCTGACACTTTCCATTGTTTCCCTGTCTATTTCCCATGAAGTGATGGGACTGGATGCCATGATCTTCGTTTTCTGAATGTTGAGCTTTAAGCCAACTTTTTCACTCTCCTCTTTCACTTTCATCAAGAGGCTCTTTAGTTCCTCTTCACTTTCTGCCATAAGGGTGGTGTCATCTGCATATCTGAGGTTTTTGATATTTCTCCCAGCAATCTTGATTCCAGCTTATGATTTTTCCAGCCCAGTGTTTCTCATGATGTACTCTGCGTAAAAGTTAAATAAGCAGGCTGACAATATACAGCCTTGACGTACTCCTTTTCCTATTTGGAACCAGTCTGTTGTTCCATGTCCAGTTCTAACTGTTGCTTCCTGACCTGCATACAGATTTCTCAAGAGGCAGGTCAGGTGGTCTGGTGTTCCCATCTCTCTCAGCATTTTCCCCATTTTATTGTGATCCACACAGTCAAAGGCTTTGGCATAGTCCTTACTAGGATGCAAAATGAGTACAATTTTCTGGTAGTTGAACATTCTTTGGCTCTGCCCTTCTTTGAGATTGGAGTGAAAACTGAATTTTCCAGTCCTGTGGCCACTGCTGAGTTTTCCAAACTTGCTTACATATTGAATGCAACACTTTAACAGCATCATATTTTATGAGTTTAAATAGCTCTCATGGAATTCCATCACTAACACTAACTTTGTTTGCATAATCTTCCTAAGGCCCATTTGACTTCACACTCTAGGATGTTTGGCTGTAGGTGATTGATCACACCATCACAGTTATCCTAGTCATTGAGGTATTTTTGTATAGTTCTTCTGTGTATTCTTGCCACCTCTTCTTAATCTTAATCCCTCTGCTTTTCTAAGGTTCTTACTGTTTCTTTCTTTATCATGCCAATCCTTGCATGAAATGTTCTTTTGATTTCTCCAATTTTCTTGAGGACATCTCTAGTCTTTGTAATTCTATTGTTTTTCTTCATGTCTTCATTTAAGAATGTTCATAGCTCAGTTGGTAAAGAATCACCTGCAATGCAAGAGACCCCAGTTCGATCCCTGGGCTGTGAAGATCCCCTGGAGAAGGGAAAGGCTACCCACTCCAGTATTCTGGCCTGGAGAATTCCATGGACTGAATAGGCCATGGGGTCACAGAGTTGGACATGAGTGAACAACTTTCAGTTTCACTTTCTTAGCTCTCTTTGCTATTCTCTGGATCTCAGCACTCAGTTGTGTATAACTTTCCTTTTCTCCCTTGCTTTTCTCTTCTCTCCTTTCCTCAGCTATTTGTAAAGCCTCCTCAGATAGCCACTCTGCCTTCTTGCATTTATTTTCTTTGAGATGATTTTGGTCACTGCCTCCTGTACAGTGTTATGAATCTCTGTTTACAGTTCTTAAGACACTGTCTACCAGATCTAATCCCTTAAATCTGTTCATCATCTTCATTATATAATCATAAAGTCTTTGATTTAGCTCATACCTGAATAACATAGGGATTTCCCTTATCTTCTTCAATTCAAGCCTCAATTTGAAATAAGGAGCTCATGATCTGACCCAGTCATCTTAGGTCTTGTTTTTGCTGACTGTATAGAGCTTCTCCATTCTCAGCTACAAAGAAAATAATCAATTCAATATTAACCATCTGGTGTTGTCCATGTTTCGAGTTGTCTCTTATGCTGTTGGAAGAGGATGTTTGCTATGACAAGAGTGTTTTCTTGAGAAAACTCTGTTAGCCTTGCCTTACTTCATCTTGTGCTCCAAGGTCAAACTTGCCTGTTACTCCAGGTATCTCTTGACTGCCTGCTTTTGCATTCCAACTCCCTATGATGAAAAATATTTTTATATTTATTTATTTATTTATTTAGTGTTAGTTCTAGAAGGGTTTGTGTAGATCTACACAGAACGTTTCAACTTCAGCTTCTCCAACTTTAGTGGTTGGGGCATAGGCTTGGATTGCTATGATATTGAATGATTTTCTATGGAAATGAACCACAGAGATCATTCTGTCACTGTTGAGATTGCATCCAAATACTGCACTTCAGATTTGTTTTCTATGAAGCTTACTCCATTTCTTCTAATAGATTCTTGCCTATCATAGTAGATATAATGGTCATGTGAATTAAATTCACCCATTCCCATCCATTTTAGTTCACTGATTCCTAAGATGTCAGTGTCCACTCTTGTCATCTTCTGCTTGACCATGTTCAGTTTACTTTAATTCACGACCTAACATTCTAGGTTCTCATGCAGTATTATTCTTTACAGCATTGGACTTTACTTTCACCACCAGACACATCCACAGCTGAGTATCATTTCCACTTTGGCCCAGCCACTTCATTCTTTCTGGGGCTAATAATAATTGCCCTGGTAGCATATCAGACACCATCAGACCTGGGGAACTCATCTTCTGGTGTTATAGTTTTTGGCTTTTCCATATTGTTCATGGGGTTCTCACAGCAATAAAAACTGGAGTGGTTTGTCTTTCCCTCCTGGAGTGGACCATGTTTTGTCAGAACTCTTCACTATGACCCATTCATCTTGAGTGGCCATGCATGGCATGGTGTGGCTCATAGTTCACTGAGTTATGAAAGCCCCTTCACCACACTTCTTTAGATTTTTCCAAATCCTTTCTTTTATGTATTTATTTAAAAGTTGTAGTTATTATATATGTATTTTTAGAAAGAGAATGTAATGCAACAAATCATGAAAGACATGAAATTCAGACTTTATAGGGATAATAAGGAAAAGAGTGTATATAAATAATCCAATTAGCAGAGGCCACTTCTATCTTCTAACTGCCTTTATAGTTACAATGACCAATTGTACAGTTTATCACATTTGAGAAATTACTTTCACATATATAATCTTAATTGATCTTCCAAATAATTCAATGAGTAGATCGCAATCTCTATTTTACAAATAACACTTTCAGGCTTCCTTTTAGTCACAAAGTTAGTATTTTTAGGATCAAATTCAATTATTTTAATCTTAGGGCTATTTTTGCTAATATTACTGATGATTAAACTTGGTCCTTATCTGGATTAGAAAGTTTCAAAGTTCTATTAATAAGAAGCTGTCATGTTTTTCTTTTTTTTTTTTTTTCTCTTTGGATTTTATGCTATATCTGATTCTGTGTTTCTAAAAATTCAAAAGTACTCATGAGTGATTACAGAAAGTGTGGATTTCAAATAGGGTGAATACACATTAAAGGGAAAACTGACACAGAGGTTTTGTTCTACAAAATAATCCATAAATTTGAGCAAAGATAATCAAGATTTAATTTATCCTAAATTTTCTCAAGATAAATGTCACATTTAGGAGATGAAACATAATTTTATTTTGAGCTAGTCATTAGAAATAATATCTAAACACAAAAAAAACCCAAAATTACAAACCCAGTTATCAGCAGACAAGATTATCAACTCACTCAGCCTTGTCCATCAGAGGAAAAACAAGCAAACAATAAAAAAACTC
This sequence comes from Aepyceros melampus, assembly GCA_006408695.1. Taxonomy (NCBI): domain Eukaryota; kingdom Metazoa; phylum Chordata; class Mammalia; order Artiodactyla; family Bovidae; genus Aepyceros; species Aepyceros melampus. The sequence goes on along the minus strand of SJXQ01006332.1, from coordinate 105,333 downwards.
AGCACAAATCTCACCCTATGCAAAGGTTACACAAATCACTGGACCAACTCTTAGGAGGGAAGAAACCAAAGGTGGGAAGGGAAGGAAAAATTCAAACTTGAAGCCTTGGAAAAGGAGAACTCAAAAACAATAAGTCAAAAAAAAAAAAAGAAAGAAAGAAAGAAAATGAAAAACTAAAAGGCAGAGAAATACTACACAAATGAAGGAACAAACTAGAAAAACAAAAGTCTGAATAAATCAAGAGGAAATAAGAAAACTACCTCAAAAATTATTCAGAAAAATGATAGTAAATATGATCATAAACCTGAAAACAAAATGGAGAAGATGTAAGAATCAATTAACAAATACATAGAATAAATAAAAAATAAGCATAGACAAATAACACAATTACTGAAATTAAATTTGATGCATGATACAGGATGCTTGGGGCTGGTGCACTGAGACAACCCAGAGGGATGGTACTGGGGGGGAGGAGGGAAGGGTTGTTCAGGATGGGGAACACGTGTATACCTGTGGCAGATTCATGTTGATGTATGGAAAAACCAATACAATATTGTAAAGTAATTAACCTTCAATTAAAGTAAATAAATTTATTTTAAAAAATAATAAAATAAAACAAGCTCACCACCAATATATATATATGTGTATGTATGTGTGTATATATATATATATATATATATATTCTAGAAGGAATCAATGCAGAATATCTGAAGCAGAAGAATGAATCAGTGAGCTGGAAGATAAAATGGTGGAAATAACTTCTGAAGAGCAGAATAGTGTATAAAGAATGAAAAGAAATGAGTATAGTCTCAAGAGACCTCTGGGACAATTTCATATGAACCTACATTCAAGGTATAGGGGTCCCAGAAGAAGAAAAGAAAATTAAAGGATATGAGAAAATTTTTGAAGAGATTATAGTTGAAAATTTCACCAACATGGAAAATGAAGACTGTTAGGACAATATCAAATGCACCAACATTTGAATTATAGGAGTCCTAGAAGAAGAATAGAAAAAAGAAAGGATATGAGAGAATTTTTGAAGAGATTATAGTTGAAAATTTCCCCAAAAAGGAAAAGGAAATGGTCAATCAAATCCAAGAGGCCCAAAAAGTCTCATACAGGATAAACCTAAGGAGAAACATGCCAGGACACATACTAATCAAACTAACAAACACTAAACCCAAAGAAAGGATATTAAAAGCATCAAGGGATAAGCAACAAGTAACATACAAGGGAAACCCCACACACTTAACAGCTGATCTTTTAGAAGAAATTCTGCAGGCCACAAGGGAGTGGCAGGATATATTTAAAGTACTGAAATGGAAAATCTACAGCCAAGATTACAGTACCCAGCAACGATCTCATTCAAAAGTGGTGAAGAAAACAAAGCTTATCAGACAATCAAAATTTAAGAGAATTCAGTACCACCAAACCAGTTTTACAACAAATGATAAAGGTAATTATCTAGTCAAGAAGTACAAGAGAAGATAAAAAGATCTACAAAATCAACCCCAAACGATTAAGAAAATGGCAACAGGAAAATATATATCAATAATTACTTTAAATGTAAATGAATTAAATGCTCCAAACACAGGATAAATACTTGAATAGATACAAAAACAAGACCTATATTTATGTTGTCTACAAGAAACCCAACTCAGACCCAAAAAGACATATAGACTGAAAGTGAGAGGATGGAACAATATATTCCATGCAAATCTGAAGGAAAAGAAAGCTGGAGTAGCAATCCTCATATTAGACGAAATAGACCTTAAAATAAAGAAGATTACAAGAGATAAGAAAGGACATTACATAATGATCTAGGGACCAACCCAAGAGGAAGATATAACAACTGTAAATATCTATGTGCCCAAATAAGAGCACCTCAATACATAAGACAAACACTAACAGACATAAAAGAAGAAATTAACTGTAAGAAACACAAACACATGGAGATAAAACAACATGTTTCTAAATAACTAACAGGTCACTGACAAAAGCAAATGGGAAATAAAAAAAAATCTAGAAACAAATGACAATGAAAACATGACAAATCAAAATGTGTGGGATGCAGCAAAAGTGATTCTAAGAAGTAAGTTTATAGAAATGCAATCCTACCTCAAGAAACAAGAAAATTATTGAATAGACAACCTATTTTTACACTTGAAACAACTGGAAAAAGAAAAACAAAACAAACAACAAAATAACACACCAAAATTAGTAGAATAAAAGAAATAAAAAAGATTTGTTTAGAAATAAATGAAAAAGAAATGTCTTTTCACCTTGTTTATAGTTTCCTTTGTTGTGCAGAAGCTTTTAATTTTAATTAGATCCCATTTGTTTATTTTTGCTTTTATTTCCATTATTCTGGCAGGTGGATCATAGAGGATCCTGCTGTGATTTATGTCAGAGAGTGTTTTGCCTATGTTCTCCTCTAAGAGTTTTATAGTTTCTGGTCTTACATTTAGATCTTTAATCCATTTTGAGTTTATTTTTGTGTATGGTGTTAGAAAGTGATCTAATTTCATTCTTTTACAAGTGGTTGACCAGTTTTCCCAGCACCACTTGTTAAAAAGATTGTCTTTAATCCACTGTATATTCTTGCCTCCTTTGTCAAAGATAAGCTGTCCATAGGCGTGTGGATTTATCTCTGGGCTTTCTATTTTGTTCCATTGATCTATATTTCTGTCTT
>SJXQ01006332.1:4319-101390 GCA_006408695.1 Aepyceros melampus | reverse complement strand
GCAAAGTAATGTCTCTGCTTTTGAATATACTATCTAGGTTGGTCATAACTTTTCTTCCAAGGAGTAAGTGTCTTTTAATTTCATGGCTGCACTCACCATCTTCAGTGATTTTGGAGCCCCTAAAAACAAAGTCTGACACTGTTTCTACTGTTTCCCCATCTATTTCCCACGAAGTGATGGGGGCAGATGCCATGATCTTCGTTTTCTGAATGTTGACCTTTAAGCCAACTTTTTCACTCTCCTCTTTCGCTTTCAACAAGAGGCTTTTTAGCTCCTCCTCACTTTCTGCCATAAGGGCAGTGTCATCTGCATATCTGAGGTTATTGATATTTCTCCCAGCAATCTTGATTCCAGCTTGGGCTTCTTCCAGTCCAGCGTTTTTCATGATGCAAGACAGCAAAAGAGATGCAGATGTATAGAACGGACTTTTAGAACCTGAGGTAGAGGGAGAGGGTGGGATGATTTGGAAGAACGGCACTGAAAGATGTATACTACTATCATGTAAGAAACGAATCGCCAGTCTATGTTTGATACAGGATACAGGATGCTTGGGGCTAGTGCATGGGGATGATCAAGAGAGATGATATGGGATGGGAGGTGGGAGGGGCATTCAGGATTGGGAACTCATGTACACCCATGACGAATGCATGTCAATGTATGGTAAAACCAATGCAGTATTGTAAAGTAAAATAAAGTAAAAATAAAGATTTTTAAAAAATTATTGAAATATAGTTCATTTCTGCATACAGCAAATTGATTCAGCTGGACATATATATTCTTTTCCATTATGATTTACAGCAAGATACTGAGTAGAATTCCCTGTACCATACTGTAGGACTTCATTTTTTATCCATTCTATGTATAAATAGATTGCATCTGCTCATCCCAAGCTCCCAGTGCTTCCCTGCTTGGCAACCACAAGCCTGTTCTCTGTGTCTCTGAGTCTGTTCCTCTTTCATTGATATGCTCCTTTTAGATTCCACATATGAGTAATACCACATGAAAATTGTCTTTGTCTTTCTGTCTAGTTCCATTAATATGTTAATCTCCAGGCCCATCCATGCTGCTGCAAATGGTGTGATTTCATGTTTTAAGTGTCTGGGTGGTGTTCCATTCTCTGTGCGTAAAAGCATATACATCTACTTTATCCATTCATCTCTCAATGGACAATTAGGCTGTTCCCATGTCTTGGCTATTGTAAGTTTTGCTGCTATGAACATAGGGGTGCATGAATCTTTTCAAGGTATAGCTTTTTTCCAGATATGTGCTCAGGACTGGAATTGTTAGGTCATATGGAAACTCTGTTCTTACTTTTCTTGAGGAAGTGACATACTGTTTTCCACAGTGGCTGCACCAGTTTCCACTCCCCCAACAGTGTGAGAGGGTTTCCCTCCTCTCCACACCCTCTCCAGCATGGTACTCATCAGCTGTCTAATGATGGGCATTCTGATCGGCATGAAGTGTACCTCCTTGCAGTGTCGATTTGCCTTTCTCTACTAATGAGCAAAGCTGAGCATCTTTTCATATGCCTGTTCACCATCTGTGTATATTCCTTTAACCACAGATATCAACTGAGAGTGACGTCTACGGATTTTCTCTAAAACGAATGACATTTCTGCTAAAGTCTCATGAATGTGTTCTGAGTCCAACTTCATGTTGCTTGTCAGGGGACAGAGCAATGAGATCTTCAGGAAAGGAATAGTGACTTTATTTGGAAAGACAACAGACCAACGAGATGGTGACCTTGTGCCCGAAAGAATCATCTTACATTTCTGCTAAAGTCTCATGAATGTGTTCTGAGTCCAACTTCATGTTGCTTGTCAGGGGACAGAGCAATGAGATCTTCAGGAAAGGAATAGTGACTTTATTTGGAAAGACAACAGACCAACGAGATGGTGACCTTGTGCCCGAAAGAATCATCTTACCTGAGTTAGATGGGCTTTTTGGGGAGTGAGAGGGATGGTCCAACAGTGTTTACTGAATGTAAAATAACCCTAGCCCATGGGGAAGAAAATTCCAAGAAGAGAGTACAATACAGATTAAACATCGACATGTGAACTCACACTTTCACACCTACACACACACACTAAAAGAGGAGGAGGTGTGGCTGGTTGTTGCAGTCTTTTAATTAACTAATGAATGTCTCTGCTGTTCTTCGTCGCTGTGCACAGGCTTTCTCTAGTTGTGGGAACAGGGCTGCCCTTTGCTGTGATTCAGGGTCTCACATCACCGTGGCTTCTCTTGTTGTGGAGCACCTGCTCTAGGCACATGGGCTTGTGGCCCACGGGCTTAACTGCCCCGAGGCATGTGGAATCTTCCCATTCCTGAGATCGGGCCCGTGTCCCCCACATAGGCGGGCAGATTCCCAACCAGTGGACCACCAGTGACGTCCTGTTGCAAGCCTTTTTTCTCCTTATTTATTTTTAATTTTTGGACAATTACAATACTGTGATGGCTTCTGCCATACATCAACATGGATCAGCCATAGCTGTACTTATGTCCCCTCCACTGTGGAAATCTTTTAATCCTGGAATCCTTTGTTCTTGAAGCTGTCCGTGCAGGTCTGGTCATAATGTCCCTTTAAGCCCCTGACAAGACAAAAGATTCTGTCTGTTCTGCCACTTTTTATCTCTATATGAATGAGAAAGTGTTATACCTTTCAAATTCAGAGCCTTGAGAATAGTTTAGTCCCTCAGTCTTGTCTGACTGTTTGTGATCCCACGGGCTGCAACCCGCCAGGATCCTCTGTCCATGGGTGTTCTCCAGGCAAGAATGCTGGAGTGGGTTGCCATTTCCATCTCCAGGAAATCTTCCCAACTGAGGGATTGACTCAGGTTTCCTGCGTTGCAGGCAGATTCCTTATCCTCTGAGTCACCAGGCATGCCCACCAGTAACATAATGAGATTCAATATTTCCTCCCTAATTAACATTGCCGTTGTTTTCCATTTACTTTAACGTGGACATGGTGGGATTTTGGCATCTAGCATTCACTGTAAGTGTACCATAACACTGACTTGGAATATACCATAAATTAAAAAAACAAGTATGAATACAATGCTAGATTTCTTTTTTTTTCTTAAATTAATTTTTATTTTTTTAGTTTGTTTTGCTTTACAATACTGTATTTGTTTTGCTACACATCGACATGGATCAGCCATGAGTGTACATTTTTTAAAAAGATATTCAACAAACAGCAAAGATTTACTGTATAGCATGGGAACTATAGTCAATATGTTGTAATAACTAAAATGGAAAATAATCTGGAAAATAATGTATGCATGTTTGTATAACTGAAAATCACCTTGCTGTGCACCTGAAACAGTGTAAGTCAACTACATTCAATAAAGTATGTATAAGATGATTTTATATCCTGCAACTTTACTATATTCATTGATTAGCTCTAGTAATTTTCTGGTGGAGTCTTTAGGGTTTTCTACGTAGAGGATCATGTCATGTGCAAACAGTGAAAGATTTACTTCTTCTTTTCCAATCTGGAATCCTTTTATTTCTTTTTCTGCTCTGATTGCTGTGGCCAAAACTTCCAGAACTATGTTGAATAGTAGCAGTGAAAGTGGGCACCCTTGTCTTGTTCCTGACTTTAGGGGAAATGCTTTCAATTTTTCACCATTGAGGAGAATGTTTGCTGTGGGTTTGTCATATATAGCTTTTATTATGTTGAGGTATGTTCCTTCTATTCCTGCTTTCTGGAGAGTTTTTATCATAAATGGATGTTGAATTTTGTTGAAGGCCTTCTCTGCATCTATTGAGATAATCATATGGTTTTTATTTTTCAATTTGTTAATGTGGTGAATTACATTGATTGATTTGCAGATATTGAGGAATCCTTGCATCCCTGGGATAAAGCCCACTTGGTCATGGTGTATGATCTTTTTAATGTGTTGTTGGATTCTGATTGCTAAAATTTTGTAAAATAGGTATAGGAGTTCCCTGGTGATCCAGTGGTAAAGAATCCAGCTGCCAGTGCAGGGGACCAGGATTCAATCCCTGGTCCGGGACTATTGCACATGCAGCAAGGCAGCAGGTCCCATGCTCCACAGCTGCTGAGCCTGTGCACTGGGGCCTGCGAGCCTCAACTGTTGAGCCCAAGTGCTGCAACTGCTGAACCCTGCATGTTCCTGAGCCTATGTTCCAGCACAAGAGAAACCACCGCAGTGAGATGCCCACACACAGCAGCTAGAGAGCAGGCCCCGCCACTCACCAAAAGCCTGCATGCAGCAGCAAGGACCCAGAACAGCCATAAGTAAATAATAAAATAAAATAGGCTTATATTTAGGTATTTTGTAATCACTGTAGAACTATCTCTGGTGCTCAGTTTCTTATCTCAAAAAAAAAAAAAGAGAGAAAGTAAACTACTTATAATTCTATTCCATCTCGGAGGTCCTTATTAGAACCTTTGATTCTTTATTCATTTATCCAAGATGCTTCTGACAAAGCTAACACTATTTTTGCTTTGTTAAGAAGCTGCCACTTTAAATGAATTATTCTCTAAGAGAAAAGAGAATTAAAGTAGCATGTGGTATATTTTCAATCTGTATTTCCTCTTTCTGTTAAACTTTATACATGAGATGCTATTTTTGATATATTATGTTTCTGTCATATTTTAGAGCATAACATTTCTCTCATTTCTGACTCTGATTCTCGGATGTTGAAAATAATCAACTTTTGCTGTCACCTTGTACATTTACTGTTTCGCCACCTGAAACACTTGAAGTTGTTGTTTTGTGCCTCTGTCATTGTAGCCTAAAGTTAGTACTTTTATTCTCTATATGCACAATGGTATGCATATTTTAATGTGTCTTAGGAGATTAGAGTTCTGTGTGATTTCTTTAGTGAAACCTTATATTATTACAGTTGATGATTATTTAAAGTGCCTTAAGTTTTTGCTGTAAGAAACAAGTCCCAGATTGTTTAATACTGTACCTGTTGATAGTTTAACATACCTTTGTCTCATTGAACAAAGTTTAATAATTTGAATCTCGATACTGATGGCCTTATTAATGTAGTATCTATGTAAATACAGTGAACTGGATGTAATGATGTAATTCCATTTATAAGACTAATATAGAATGAGCAGTAGGATTAATTGAATTTACTAAGTCTTTGTACATGCATGCATGCATAGTCACTTCAGTTGTAAAATGTCTTTAGTTTCTACTGTAGTATCTACTTCCATATAGTATACAGCTACAGAGTTATAGATACAATATGGGTGACTTTAAAACCATATACAAATGAAGAGTACACATGGATGGTTTCTGTGAAAGTTTATATTTTGTCTTTGTAAATGTCACTATAGAGCAGTGATTTTCAAGCAGAAGTGATTTTGCTGTCCTCTCCCCTCAGGGACGTTTGACGTAGAAATTTTTGATGAATGACTAGGAGGTACTACTGGCATCTTACGGGTAGAAGCAAGGAATACTGCTAAATGTTTTAAAATGCATAGACAGTAACCCCCACCCCGATGAAGAGTTATCCAGCAAAAATGTCAATAGTGCCATGGTTGAGAAACCCTTATATAAAGGAAGCAGCTGCATCTTGCAGGAACCATAATATTTAAAGTGTTATTTTGTTCATTCTCTATATTATTTCATCTAGAGCCACAAATTACTGATGCAGTTGTTGCAGAAACATAGTAGGTAGAAACTGGAAGAAAGTCTATTTTATGTTGTTAAATAGCTGTTAAGTAGAGTAAAGAATTGTTTCTCTTTCAGGATTTGGATCAAGACTTAGATTTTTAAGGATACTGAGGACCAAACATTTGTTCTTTGTAAAATGTGTATCAATCAAACTGTTAATTGCAGCAACTACTCTACTAAATACATATGTTTGCTGTATATTAGGCTCCAAGAAAATCATGCAGATGAAGTGAAAAAAAAAAAGCAGAAGTAGAGAATTTGAGGTGTCTTCTGGTACAATCACAAAAGGAGTCACAAAGTTTAAAATCTGAACTTCAGACTCAAAAAGAAGCAAATTCAAGAGCTCCAACAACTACAATGAGAAATCTAGTAGAAAGGCTAAAGAGCCAATTAGCCTTGAAAGAGAAACAACAAAAAGTAAGTAACAGTAGAAAGTTATCAAGATTTCAGAAAAACATGTGGTAGAATGCTTTTAGTGAAGATTTGTAAAATATGATAGCATACATCTCTCTCTTGTAATAAGTATAAGCATTATCTTAAGCTGTTAAGCAAGGCTGGGTCTTTCAAGATAACTGATTTTTTAGAAAGCCGTATAAATTGGTGATGTTTTTAAGGTCAAATATAGTCCAACTTGGGCTTTGCTGGTGGCTTAGACAGTAAAGAATCTGTCTCCAATGCGGGATACCTGGGTTTGATCACTGGGTTGGGAAGATCCCTGAAGAAGGAAATGGCTACTCACTCCATGGAGAATTCCATGGACAGAGGAGCCTGGTGGGCTGCAGTCCATAGGGTCACAAATAGTTGGACACGACTGAGTGACTAACACTTACATCTATGCATTGTCTAACTTATCTTTCTATGTTATCAGTCTGATTTGTGAGTTAGCTATAGGAAATAAAGAGAAATCTTGAAAATATTTTCTCTCCTTTTCTGTTAGGATGCTCTGTTACTGAGGCCATTTTGAACAATTTAAATAATTGAAAAATTTTAAACAATTCTGGGGATTAAGAGGGAGATAGGATAAGAGGAGGAAAGATTAAAGAAGGAGATCTCAGAGACAGTGCTATGAAAAGGAGTTGGTCAATGGATTAACAGTTTGATTAGTTTGTTTTCCATTTATCTCAGATTTTGTATATATTTAACTGTTTTAGAAGGTGCTACTGTTTTTCTGTGCTAGCTCATGAAATCTATCGGCAAATTTTAAGTCTTTTCTAATCTTGTAACTTTGTCTTCTTAAATTCAATTAATTTCACATGGAAGCTACATTAAGAGAGTAATTTAAGTAAATATTTCAGCTTAGAATTTTGAGAACAGAACATGCCTGGGTTGTGTAATGCAGATTGTTTGATTTAATGCTAGATTTTCACAATTATCATTATTAAGATTTTGAATTCTTACACTCAATTTGGAAAGAATTGAGTTCACTTACTAATGGAGATCTGTTTGAAACAACTGGATTGTTTATGAACACTGATTAAACACATGGTTTTATAAGAGAATAGTTTAAAGTAGTGAATCTTATATATATTTTATATTACATGTTTCTCATATAAAGTGTCATTTTTTAAAAATTATGTATGTTTTGGAATTTTTAGGCACTTAGTCGGGCACTTTTGGAACTTCGGGCAGAAATGACAGCAGCAGCTGAAGAACGTATTATTTCCGTGACTTCTCAGAAAGAGGCAAATCTCAATGTTCAACAAATTGTGGATCGACATACTAAAGAGCTAAAGGTGAACATGAACATGTGCATTCATATGACAGAATTCCCACTAATTCCTGTTGGAAGAAAATTCACTTAGATATATAATAATTTTGATAATGAATAAGGAATTTATTCTAATAAATAATTGTGCATAGATGTACACATTTTGAACACTAAATATCTTTACCATATTCACTGAAGGTTAGTATAGAGTAGTCCATTATAAGACAATCCTCAATAGAATTAAATTTAAGAAACATTTTTCTTAGGCTTTCTTAATTCTGTATTGATAAGTGAGATTAGTTTTTGCTAAGTTCATAATATGACTTAATTGGCTTTCCTTTTTTAGCCCCTGAAATAGTTTATGGAAATTATGTGGTTCACATTTAATCTATAGGGCTACCCAACATTAAAGCCTTTTTTTTTAAATTATTTAATTTTTGACAGTATATTATTTTCTTACTCAGTTATTAGGTTTGTTACTCTATGAAATTTTTTTTCTAAAATGTGTACATTTGTGATTTTTAAATTTCTTTACATAGAGTTGCATACAGTTTGAATAAAATGAAAACTATTATTGTTTTATTTTTTAAAACATATAAAACATATAGTTTTTTTAAAACATATAAAACATATAAAAACATATGGTTTTTATATGTTTTATCTTATTTGTAATTTTTATTTACTTTTGGTTTATTTATATATACCCTTTATCACCATTAAACCATGTAAGGACTGGATTTTACTCAGATTTTTAAAATCTCCTATTGGACCTATTGAGATTATTAGCATAGTTGACAGTAAAAATCCAGTAAGTCATAAATATGTAAATAGGTATAGCCCTGTGATGATCAGTCCCTTTCTCTTTGTCCGAAATTTCTGCTCTGAATTCCTCAAATACTTCCAGTCATTTTTCTTGAAACCATATTTGACTTTTCCAAGAGAGTTTGTATTTTGTGTAACTGCTATAATACTACTAATTTCCTATTAGGGCTATTGATAATCCCTTTGGGCCTGTAATAATTTATTCAACAAAACATATATTAAGGAACAATAATCCCATCAATGTTGCTATCTAGGACAGCTTGGAACTCCTTTCTAGTGGCTTATGTATACTGTCTAGTATTGTGAGCTGCCCTTTTATGTCTTGCCTTTACAAAATACATTACAAACTACTAAAAGATTTTTGTTTTATGCTGTTCTTAGGCTTCACAGTATTTTTTTAAAAAATGTTTTATACAGTGATATTTACTTATTTTTCTAATAAATTAATTCAGCCAAAATGAAACATTTGCTTAGTTGATGACATTTTGGTTCTGGGTGTTTGCTGAAGATGAATTGCTTTAGACTGTTTTTTCATGTTTTGTTTTTTCCCTGAAGGTAGACTTAGTTCATTTGAAATGAGGATAGAAGAATTTATATAGTTTGTGGTGGGTTTTTTTGCATGTGTGTACTTAAAAATTTAGATTGAAACTTTCTTATTAGTAAGTATTAATGGTATACTTTATTATTATGGCTTTTATCATTGATATTTGCTGAAGATTCATGATTTACACCTTTCTTTCTCTTGTATTAGTCACAAATTGAAGATTTAAGTGAAATATTTTAAAACTTAAAGAAGCTCTTAAAACAAGTAAAAACAGAGAAAACTCACTAACTGATAATTTAAATGAGTTAACCAATGAACTTCAAAATAAACAAAAAGCCTATGGTAAAGTGCTTAGAGAGAAAGATGGAGTTGATCAAGAGAATAATGAACTGAAGAGGCAAATTAAAAGATTAACCAGTGGATTACAGGTAGTCTTATTTGTGATAATGTTTTGATTTATAAATAACAGGTAATAGTTTATTTCCACTTTTTCATTTTTTCTATAACATTTGCTGAAACTAGCTTGCAAATCACTTTGATTAATGTAGCCGCTAATTCCTTCAGTGACTATTGTATTTGTAGTTTTAAAGTAGCATATCTTATTAAAATATAGACGTAGTTACCATATTATGCTTAAATATCAAGTGTCATTTAGAAAGTATGGTTAGCTGTAGTCTCAAAGTTTCTACAGTTGGAATATTTATTGTGTATTTTGTTTGATACTTTTATGCTTGTTTAATGTAAAACTATATCTTGTTTTTTAGGGCAAACCTTTGATAGATAACAAACAAAGTTTAATTGAAGAACTGCAAAAGAAAATTAAAAAGCTAGAAAGCCAACTGGAAAGAAAAGTGGATGAAGCAGAAATGAAACCTATGAAAGAAAAGGTATGTGAAGAGATGTACTGATATGTTTAAGGTAGTGATAGTTGAATGTGTAGTTGAAGACTAGATAATTTGTTGATCTGTAGACCTGATACATATACCATAAGTGGTACTGGGTGACAAAGAGGCATTCAAGACAAGTGTCTGTCCTTTAGGAATTTACTAGTCTACTTTAAGAGACACCAGTAAGTCTTCTTCAGAAATTACTCTTCTTTCTGACGTTACAGTACATCCAAAATCCCTTTATACCATATATATTTAGCTGTATTTATCACTTTTCCCAGTGTAATTGTTTATATAGATTGGTTTGTACAGACCTTTGGGAAAGAAATCTGGGCATTTTTATCCTTCCTTCTTGACCCAGATGTGCCTATTTAATCCCTCAGTGGACTGGATTATTATTTCAGAGTAAACAGAGGGACTTGGATATATTCAGTGTTTGCAGTAACAGTCAATAACCAATCCACTCATAAATTGATGCTGTAGTGTGAAAAATAGCTTGAAATTTTCTTACAAGTTAACTAGTAAATATTTTGTAGTAAAAAAGTTATTGATAGAAATAATCCAAAGAAGAACTCAAATTGGCTAAAATCCATGTAATTAAACTTGTAAATAATTTGTTATTACTTACAGAGTGCCAAAGAAGAAGTAATTCGGTGGGAAGAAGGTAAAAAATGGCAAACCAAAATAGAGGGAATTCGAAACAAGTTAAAAGAGAAAGAGGGGGAAGTCTATATTCTAACAAAGCAATTGACTACTTTGAAGGATCTTTTTGCCAAGTGAGTTTAATGTAAAACTAATTAATTATGTATACTTTTTCATTTACCTGAAAGTTATATAGTTTTTGTGTACTTGCTAAAATGAGAAATTCTCTAGCTTTATCATTTATTATCTATATTTCACTTTTTTTTTAATATGGGTTAAATATATTTTAACAATTTCTAAGTGGAATTTCATTAATTTAGCTCATAGCAAATAGAGAATGATCTCGTTTTTGTACATACATACGTCTTATAATAAGGAAGCTACAATTTAATAAATTGAAGAAGCCAAACAGTGAATGGTACATTTTCATGATTCTGTATTAAATCCCACAGAGCTGATAAAGAGAAACTTACCCTGCAAAGGAAACTAAAAACAACTGGCCTGACTGTTGATCAGGTTATGGCAGTACGAGCATTGGAGTCAGAAAAAGAGTTAGAAGAATTAAAAAAGAGAAATCTTGACTTAGAAAATGACATATCACATATGAGGTAAGCTAATACATTAGAATGCAGGAGCACATAAACCATACATATACCATAAGTGGCACTGGGTAACACAGAGAAGTTCAAGACAATTCCTTTAGGAATTTACTAGTCTACTTGAAGAGACAGCAGTAACTCTTAGTCGAAATTACTAAGCATGGCCCCGCACATCAGAGCTAGTCCAAGTTTCCCCAACAGTCAGTCTCTTGCATCAGGAAGCTTCCAGAAGCCCCTTATCCTTATCCCTCATAAGGCAGACAGAATGAAAACCACAATCACAGAAAACTAATAAAACTGATTGCATGGACTGCAAATTTGTTTAACTCAATGAAACTATGAGCCATGCCATGTAGTGCCACTCAAGACAGACAGGTCAAGGTGGAGAGCTCTGACAAACACGTTCCACTGGAGAAGGCAGTGGCAAACCACTTCAGGATTCTTGCCTTGAGAGCCCTATGCACAGTATGAAAAGGCAAAACGATAGGACACTGGAAGAGGAACTGCCCAGGTTGGTAGGTGCCCATATGCTACTGGAGAAGAGTAGAGAAATAACAGCAGAAAGAATGAAGAGACAGAGCCAAAGCAAACACAACGCCCAGCTGTGGATGCAACTGGTGATGGAAGTAAAGTCTGATGCTGTAAGAAACAATATTGCCTAGGAACCTGGAACGTTAGGCCCACGAATCAAGGTAAATTAGAAGTGGTCAAACAGGAGATACAAAGGGTGAACATCGACATTCTAGGAATCAGTGAACTAAAACGGACGGGAATGGGTGAATTTAACTCAGATGACCATTATGTCTACTACTGTGGGCAAGAATCCCTTAGAAGAAATAGAGTAGCCATCATAGTCAACAAAAGAGTCCAAAATGCAATACTTGGCTGCAATCTCAAAAACGACAGAATGATCTCTGTTCATTTCCAAGACAAACCATTCAATATCACAGTAATCCAAATGTGTGCAATAACCAGTAATGTTGAAGAAGTTGAAGTGGACTGTTTCTATAAATACCTATAAGACCTTCTAGAACTAACACCCAAAAAAGATGTCCTTTTCATTATAGGGGACTGGAATGCAAAATTAGGAAGTCAGGAAACACCTGGAGTGATAGGCAAGTTTGGCCTTGGAGTAAGGAATAAAGCAAGGCAAAGGCTAAAAGAGTTTTCCGAGGGAACACACTGGTCATAGCAGACACCCTCTTCCAAGAACACTAGAGAAGACTTTACACATGAACATCACTAGATGGTCAGTACTGAGATCAGATTGATTATATTCTTTGCAGCCAAAGATGACAATCAGCAAAAACAAGACCACGAGCTGACTGTGGCTCAGATCATGACCTCCTTATTTCCAAATTTAGACTTAAATTGAAGAAAGTAGGGAAAACCACTAGACCATTCAGGTATGACCTAAATCAAATCCCTTACGATTATACAGTGGAAGTGATAAATAGATTCAAGGGATTAGATCTGATAGAGTGCCTGAAGAACTATGGACAGAGGTTTATGACATTGTACAGGAGGCAGTGATCAAGACTATCCCCAAGAAAAATGCAAAAAGGCAAAGTGGTTGTCTGAGAAGGCCTTAGAAATAGCTAAGAAAAGAAGAGAAATGAAAGGCAAAGGAGAAAAGTAAAGATATACCCATTTAAATGCAGAGCTCCAAACGATAGCGTGGAGAGATAATAAAGCCTGCCTCAGTGATCAATGCAAAGAAATAGAGGAAAACAACAGAATGGGAAAGACTAGAGATCTCTTCAAGAAAATTAGAGATACCAAGGGAACATTTCATACAAAGATGGGCACAATAAAAGACTGATATGGTATGAACCTAACAGAAGCAGAAGATTTTAAGAAGAGGGGTCAAGAATACACAAACTATACAAAAAAGAACTTCGTGACCCTGATAACCATGATGGAGTCATCACTCATCTAGACATCCTGGAATGCAAAGTCGAGTGGGCCTTAGGAAGCATCACTATGAGCAAAGCTAGTGGAGGTGATGGAATTCCAGTTGAGCTATTCATATCCTAAAATATGATGCTATTAAAGTGCTGCACTCCATATGCCAGATTTGGGAAACTCAGCAGTGACCACAGAACTGGAAAAGGTCAGTTTTCATTCCAATTCCAAAGAAAGGCAATGCCAAAGAATGTTGAAACTCCTGCACAATTGCATTCATCTCACATCTAGCAAAGTAATGCTCAAAATTCTGCAAATGAGGCTTCAACAGCACATGAACCATGAACTTCCAGATGTTCAAGCTGGTTTTATAAAAGGCAGAGGAACCAGAGATCAAATTGCTAACATCTCTTGGATCATAGATAAAGCCAGAGATTCCAGAAAAACATCTGCTTCTGATTTATTAACTGTGCCAAAGTCTTTGACTGCATGGATCACAACAAACTGTGGAAAATTCTTTAAAATGATGGGAATACCAAACCTCCTTACCTGCCTCCTGAGAAATGTGTTTGTAGGTCAAGAAGCCGCAGTTTGATCTGGACATGGAACAACAGACTGGTTCCAAATAGGGAAAGGGGTACATCAAGGTTGATATTGTCACCCTGCTTATTTAACTTATATGCAGAGTATATCGTGAAATGCCAGGCTGAATGAAGCACAAGCTGGAATCAAAATTGCCAGGAGAAATATCAATAACCTCAGATATGCAGATGACACCACCCTTATGGCAGAAAGTGAAGAAAAACTAAAGAGGCTCTTGATGAAAGAGAATGAAAAAAGTTGACTTAAACTCAACATTCAGAAAACGAAGATCATGGCATCCAGTCCCATAACTTCATGGCAAATAGATGGAGAAACAGTGGAAACAGGGAGAGGCTTTATTTTGGGGGGCTCCAAAATCACTGCATATGGTCACTGCAGCCATGAAATTAAAAGACGCTTACTCCTTGGAAGAAAAGCTATGGCCAACCTAGATAGCATATTAAAAAGCTGAGACATTACTTTGCCCACAAAGGTCCATGTAGTCAAAGCTTTGTTTTTTCCAGTAGTCATGTATGGATGTGAGAGTTGGACCAATAAGAAAACCAAGCACCGAAGAATTGATGCTTTTGAACTGTGGTGTTGAAGAAGACTCTTGAGAGTCCCTTGGACTGCAAGGAGATCCAACCAGTCCATCCTAAAGGAGATCAGTCCTGAGTGTTCATTGGAAGGACTGATGTTGAAGCTGAAACTACAATAGTTTGGCCACTGATGTGAAGAACTGACTCATTAGATAAGACCCTGATGCTGAGAAAGATTGAAGGCGGGAGGAGAAGGGGACAACAGAGGATGAGATTGTTGGATGATGTCACCAACTTGATGGACATGAGTTGGAGAAAGCTTTAGGAGTTGGTGATGGACAGGGAAGCCTTACATGCTGCAGTCAATGGGATCTCAAAGAGTCAGACACGGCTGAGTGACTGAACAGAACTGAAAATAATTGTGTTTTATCTTAAGCTTGAGTTCTGGTTATTCTTTTCCCATGTGAGTAGAGATGTTTCTTGCTCTTTTTACATCACATAATACAGATTATATTATTGAGCTTCTGAATGTTATATTCTGTGACTCTGGATCTTGACTGAATTCTGTGGAAGATGGAGTATTTTTGTTTTAGCAGGTCTAGATAGGCTCAGCCCCATTTTTTAACCTGCTTTCTGTGGGCTGTGGTTCCAGTACCATTTTCAAAACTTTTACAGTGCTCTTTTGCTTTGTTCTGCCTGAGCGCTTCCCTGTTGACAGTCTGGTATGTCGGCTGCCTTCTGTTAGGTCAGTTCTCAGATTCTTTAATATTCGGCTTAGGATCAGATGCATACATGCATGCTCAGGGGTGAGCTCAGTATTTCATTAACTACTTGATAAGATTCCTTTCTAGAGCTCTTTTCCTTCTGTCATCTCACTGATACATTTGGTTTCTTTCAGGCTCCCCTTTTTGGTTGTTATTATTTCATCACTAGGTTGTGTCCAGTTCTTTGCAACCCCATGAACTGTAGCCCAACAATATCCTCTTTCCATGGGATTTCCCAGGCAAGAATACTGGAATGGGTTGCCATTTCCTCCTCCAGGGGATCTTCCTGACCCAGGGATTGAACTTGTGTCTCTTGCATCACAGGCAGATTGTTTAATGCTGAGCCACCAGGGAAGTCCCCCTTTTTGGTACTTTAAGGCACATTCTGAAGCTTTAGTTGCCCCGTTATACTGTGCACTTCAGCTGTTGTGCTCTTGTCTGCATCAAGCCAGCAGCAGGAGAGCAAAAAAGGGGACATGTGGTGGTGGGGTCCCTACTTTGCCTTCCCCCTTTACTAATCACAGCTCTACCAATTGGAGAAAATTCCTCTCCCTAAAAATTTTGGCTCTTTTGAATTTCCTTTGCCGCCTTTGCCACCACTGCCTTGGGATTGCCTGAGGGTTGAGATAGGAGAGTGCATAGGAGAGAAAAATAAGGAGGAATTTTTGCAGTGCCTAAGAGTATTAAGTGTTCTTAAGTGCCCTTGCTCCTGCTGAAGCTAGAACTTGAAGCCTTGCTGATGCTCATCTTCATGTTTCAAGCTGTGTTGTATTGAGGCTAGGAAATGCTAGAGGAAAGGAAGAGGTAAATTCATCACCTGTGTGCTGATATTTCAAATTCCAGAACTTTATCCCAGTGTGTACAATATTTACATTTCAAAGTCTTCATGAGCTACCTACATTCCATTTCCTTCCCTTCTAAATGATTGTTTTTAAATTCTTCAGAATTTTCCTTGATGGTGTAGAACAAAGTGATTGAAAATTTTTTCTTCATTTGGCACCTGTTTATAGCCACTGTCTGGACCTACCTTCCTTGTTTTTCTTAGTCTAAGCATATATTCAGAATAAAACCAAATCCTTTTATTCTTCTTTGCAGTTTTCAGAAGGATCAAAATATTTTACTTTTGAAGCCTTCTAATGCTTTTAGATATTTAACAGCTTCTTTTCTAGTATGAATAGTATGACTATGTAGGCTGAAATAATTGAGAAGACTTTATAAAAGAGAACTTCAACTTGTCTTGTCTCTCAGTTCAAATGTGAATTTCTGAATTTTATGAATCACATGTAGCTATTAAAGGGAGAAAGGACATTCTGAGAAAACAGAACCCTAGCAGAGACATAGGGGGAGAAGTGATCTTTCTTGTGTGGGTAAGAGTAGATGTATTTTCCTCATTAAGGGAAAACTCCTGGACAACTGTGTTGAACAGATGTGATTGTGCCAGATAGCGGAGGGCCTTGTACATCATTCGATGAGTATAAACTTAAAAAATAAATTATCTGGCACCACTAAGAACCTATTAAAATCCTTGAACTTTTTGAGAAGCACATGAATGTTATGAAATTATTATGTAATATTTTAAAAATAGTATTTTTCTTCAGTTATCTTACACAATCCCAAAATATATGTATGTTCTTTACAAACGTTAATGCATTTCTTTAAATCAAAATACGCTTTTTAACTCTTACTTTAAAGGAGGCCAGCCATGAAATCCTCTGTAGAGGATAATTTTATAGAATAGTCATATCCCAATTTAATTTTTGTACAGTTTTGAAGTTTTGTAGAATTTAAAATACAGTGTTAAAAATATATTTTTCTATATTTTAATGTAATAAAACAGTAAAGAGTTGGCAGTTTGAATAATAAAGAGTCTGTGATTATTGTTCATAGGACTCATCAAGCTCTTCCTCGAGATTCTGTTATAGAAGACTTACGTTTGCAAAATAAATACCTCCAAGAAAAACTTTATGCTTTAGAAAAGCAGTTTTCAAAGGATGCATATTCTCGGCCTTCAGTAAGTACATATCATTTCATTGTTTTAATTCTAAAGTTTAAAAGTGAAATAATTTCTGCCTTTATCTAGCTAGAAATAGTAGATCCTCCTCATTAATATAATAAATCCAGCTTTTGTTTTTACTTGGTAAAGGTATATGTTTTCTTTAATTCTTTTTACATAATATAAATTTGTGGTTCTTATGCTTTGCATAAAGCTTCATTACAAATGATTTCTGTAGATTTTAAATGTAGTTATGAGTTCTGTTGTGACAAGAACACATAGATAAATTAGGAAGATACATTATAACATTGTATCCATTTATATGTGTGATACATTTCTAGTATGTCTTTATAAAGTCTGAATAATGTAGAATTATTTGTTGTGTCTTATTTTAAAACACTTGTGTGTATATTTTTATTATTTTTTTCCTTTTCTTTTCCTGTTTCTTTTCTTTTGTCTGCTTCAAGCAGAATCTGTTATGTGACACAACTATGCTTCTCCTCTTGCTGCCAGTGTTAATAAATACAGGCATAATATTTTTCACAAAAAGAACACTTTACACAGGAACCAAAACAATCGCATAACAATACTCAGAATTAAAAATAAGAAAGAAATAGATGTTAGT
Source organism: Aepyceros melampus (assembly GCA_006408695.1). Taxonomy (NCBI): domain Eukaryota; kingdom Metazoa; phylum Chordata; class Mammalia; order Artiodactyla; family Bovidae; genus Aepyceros; species Aepyceros melampus. The sequence continues at coordinate 84,123 of SJXQ01006332.1, read as the reverse complement.
GCCAACTTACATCATCAGGTATCTAGACATAATCTACAGTATTACAGTAATGAAGAAAAACACAAAGCAGAAGATATTGTGGGTCCTATGGAGTTAAATAAATCTGAGTCAAGAACAAACAATACATCAAGTCCATTTAGGTCAACTGAAGGTACCTTGACTGATGATTTTAACCCCAGTTTTGAAAATCATCCAAATCCTGAAGTTCAACAAATTAATCAAGACTGTTGTGAAAATGATGAGCAGGAAGATAAAAACTGGGAAGAAAAAGCTAAGCAAGATGAGAAAGAAAAGGGACACATAACTGAAGAAGTGAGTCACGGCAAGCACATGGATCCAGCAGAATCTTCTGGGGAGGACCGTGGCTGGGCCACAGGGGCGGCTGCCCTGAGTCAGTGCGCTGAGGAGGGCGCACAGGCACTCTCTGAACCCACTGCGCCAGTCCAGCCGAGACATGAGGTGGCCCAGGTTTGAGCACACGGCAGTCCTTTATTTCTCTGTTGGCTGAGTTTTCTTATAGCAAGTACAATATGCGTATGGTACAAATGGAAACAAATTGTGCCAGATTTGTAAAAATATAGTAACTGTTAATAAACTTCTTAAACCCCAATATTTGACTAGTTCCTACTAAAATTTAGTGGTCCTGCATTTCTCTAATTCATTTTAGTATTCTCTGTTTTACTACTGGTATTCACTTAAAAAGTATTAGGTTAGATAACAGAATAACAAAAATAAGCCTCTTTAGAAGTGTTTGTTTTGCCTTAGAAATTCCTAATTCAGCATGTTGTAAAATCTCACTGCAATTCAAATTTCACTGTAGGGAAAATATCGATAAAAATCTGTTATGATGCTCTGTAACATTCTAATATATGTAGCAAGTTCCTTTGATGATCTTTTGCCTTGTATTATAACAGATAGACTTTTTTATATAATGAGAAAAGGGAGTTTACATGTATTGCCTAGGTATATTTCTCACAATACTCTGCAGAGAATTATTTCTGTTTTACTTGGGAAGCTTGGAGAAACATCTAGTAATCAGGAAGATGCAGAACTAGGATTTATATGGAGGTCTAATTCTACAGTTAATGAACTTTCTACATATGCTCTGCTTTTGGTCAGTTTACATGGCAGTCCAGAGTAAGAAGTTCGTTCTGAGTTGAAATCAAATAGCATTCATTCATTTGTTCATTCCTTTCCACCTTGGATATTCTAGTCACCTAAGTCTTCATTAAATTAGACATTTAAATTAAGAGAAAATGGGCAAAAATGACTTAATTCTTATTTCCTTTTTCAGGCACATAATGCTTCTTTTTTTCACTTGATAATAAGTAATTGAGAATTTGAGTATTATCTGTGTATTATCTCTAACTCTCATCCCCAGGAACTTGACTTTTAGCAGTGTATATCTTTTAATAAGATTCTACTTCTACAGAAAACTTTGTAAGGCTCCCTGAAACTGGTTATACAAGAATTTTATTTATTTTACTTTTATAGATGAGTTTTACTAGAATTTTTTTCCAGAAATTTAAACAATCTCAGCTAGCACTTTTGTTCTCTGAGAATAGGAATAAAAAAATGATCCACATTCACTTACTTGAATAATTGCATCTGTATTTTAGTGAGGAGAACTGTTGAAAAAAATATCTTCATGTAAGATCAGATAGAATTAGTCTTTCCTGCGAGTGAAATTTAGTGTATTTTATAACTATCAGTTGGGGGTACTGATTATCATTTATTAAGTTGCTATTGTAGACTGAAGAGATGAAGTAAGGGAGACAGAAGGGCTCAGGGATGGGAAACTACAGCTTGCCATGTCTGAAGAGGCCTTAAAAAGTGTCAGTGCCTTCACTTGTGAGATGCAGAAACAGAGGGCCTTACAAGGGGCTGGTTTTGCTTAGTGTTAACCTTAATAATTCAGTTGGAGAAGGTAAGGGCACCCCACTCCAGTACTCTTGACCAGAAAATCCTGTGGACGGAGGAGCCTGGTAGGCTGCGGTCCATGGGCTGGCACAGAGTCAGACACGACTGAGTGACTTCACTTTCTTCACTTTAACCTTAATAGTAGTAGAACCAGAATGTAGACTTTGATTATCTGACAAAGTAGGAACATATTGCTATAGTTTACTGACACCATGAAACGTCTGTCTTCTTTTGCTTGCCACAATGTATGTTCATACGCGCACACATTCTCTCAGACAGTTAGAAATCAGGTGGATACATGCAGTGTTTCTGCCAGTGTTGTCTTATATGCTCTCAGCTCAGAATCTCTTTACTTTTCTACGTCCTATTCTCTGATTTCTTTACTTTAACTCTGTTTTACCTAAGAAAACTTACTCTTTTTTTTACTTTTTTTTTAACCAAAGAGTGAAAGTATCAGAATGTATTTAACCTACTGCTAATTCAAATGATGTTACAGAGCCAGGTATAATAAATATATTTACAGAACATTATACCTTAATAATGATGTATAATATATCAGTATATAATATGATGATCATCATAATGTCTCTGGAATTATTGACTTGATAGTTAATCAAGCCAAGAGAATAGAATGGGAGAGAAAAAACTAAAACTGTTCTGAGTGCTTTCACAACACTATCTCATATAATGCTCTTTAGCAATCTTATAAGTGGTATCTTTACTACTTTGTAGTAAAAAGTAACCAAGCACAAATTTCTCTTTCAAATAATGTACAGTTTAGAATGAGAAATAAATATGAACATGGATAATAAACCCCCAAGGTGGATTCATACCAAAACAAATGCAAATAAAGTGTTACTGGATTTCAGAGGAGGGAGTGATTATTTTAGCTCCAAGAATGAGGAATAGCTTTCTAGAGGAGGAAGGAATTAAGGCACTTTTTGTAGGCTTGTGTATTCATCTGCTATGGCAACCATAACAGAACACCACGGAGTTGATGGCTTAAGCAACAGAAATTATTCTCACAGTCCTGAAAGCCAGAAGTCCAAAATCAAGGTATCGGCAGAGTTGGTTTCTTCTTTAGGCTTTGGGGAAAGGATCCCTTCAGGCCTTTCTTCTGGCTCATAGATGGCTAGCTTCTCCTTGTCTCTATAGTTACTCCCTTCTTTATATATCTATGTGTTGAATTTTGTTTTTGTGTAAGTACATCAGACATTGGATTAAGGCCCACCCTAGTGACCCTGTTTTATCTTAATTATCTTATAGCCTGAAAAGGCCCTATCTCCAAATAAGGTCATTTGAGGTACTGGGAATTAGAACTTAAACATACGAATTTGGGGGTTTGATGGGGGTTGGGGCACAATGCAATCTATAACAGTCAGATAACAATAACATTTTATTTTGGACTGAAAGAACCACAAATTATATGTGTGGACATCATTAAATCATATTGACTTTGTTTTCTGTATTAATTTCAAGAGACTGATTACCTTCTGTGAGTTTGTTTATGGTTGTTTTCTCTAGAGCTCTTCAGTTTTCTCATTCTTTTGAGGAACGTGTTCCCTTTTAGCATAGTGTTTTCTTACCCAGTGTGTCTTATGCAGCTTCTATTTGCTATACCTTAAGAATACTCCTAACTTCATTTTCCTGAAGACTTCAGGAATAGATTCAGATGATCATTATCAAAGAGAACAGAAGCTCCAGCGGGAAAACTTGAAGTTGTCATCCGAAAATATTGAACTCAAATTTCAGCTTGAACAAGCAAATAAAGATTTGCCAAGATTAAAGGTAAATTTAATATTCTTTATTACAGTTAGAAAATCTAATGCCTGAAAACCTTTTTCTCCCTACTTAATTGTTATGTTTACTATGTTAGCTTATGAAGAAGCCAGAAACTCATATTCATAAAACATGGTAGCGTTTACACTTTCTACATTCACTCATGTAACAGTTATTTGTTGAGGGCCTTCTTTGTATCAGGTACTCTTCTATGTGCTGGGAAACAGCCATCAGAAAAATTCTTGCTCTTGTAGAGCTTAATTCCAGCAGGAAGGCTCATAATAGGTAAGCAAGTCATTATATTATATGTCAGCTGATGTTAAATTCTAAGAAGAAAAAGCACAGTTCATGCGTGTGTGTGCGTGTGTGTGTTGGATAAGGGTATAGTTGACCCTTGACCTACGAGAGTCCATTTATATGGGGATATTTTTCAGTAGTAAATACTGCTGTTTTACCTGATCCATGGTTGAATCTACGAATGCAGAGAAACTGCAGATATAGAGGACCGACTATAAGTTATACCTCCACATTGTTCAGCAGTCAACAGTATATGGGATTGCTCTTTAAAATAGAGTAGTAAGGGGAGGCCTTATTAATAAAATGATATTTTAGCAGAGAACTAGGGGAGAGGTAAGGAAGTGGGTCATACAGATACTAGAAAAAGAATTCCAGACAACAGAAGTGGCAAGTCCAAATGCTGTGTGTGTGGCAAGAAGATAGTTGGTGTGTTTAATTAACAGTTACCACATTTCAAAATATTCGGATAAAAAAGTGATAAAATATTAGGGTAGCTCTTTAAATATAAAGTCTTTAAAAAATGTTTAGGATTGTCTCTGTTAGAAATTTTATTTTGATATTTATAATAAATTTATTTTTGGTTTTTGAAATCTTATCCTATTTATTGGAGTCTTTTTCTTAACTGACTGTTTCATTTCTGTTTTTTTAACTTAGAATATTAGCAACGTGTTAATTCCACTGGTAATAGTATAATTAATCTATGTCCTACTTCTCATTCTGGTTTTTACACTGTTAGAACCAGTGTCAGAAGAGCAATTGTTTATTTTTTTGTACCATGTGGATATGGTTCTACATATGTAATTTATGGGACAGTTAAAATCAGGAGTTCTGAACTCACATTTATTATTGTATACTAAGGCAGCAGTGATGGACAGGGAGGCCTGGTGTGCTGCCAGTCCATGGGGCTGCAAAGAGTCGGTCATGACTGAGCGACTGACCTGAACTGAAGCAATAATGTAGGAAATATATATGTAAATCCATATATAGATCTCTTGTATTAGTACACTTTACTTCAACATACGTCACAGTTCAAAATCCTCTCATTAGTAGGAAGATCCACTTGCTTACTTAAGCTATACAGTTGAAGAGACTAGCAGTTCTGATGATTTGCCTTTCCTTATCAGTGACTACAGCTGTGTTAAACTGTTACATGTTTTCTTTAATATTCTAGAATCAGGTAAGAGACTTGAAGGAAATGTGTGAATTTCTGAAGAAAGAAAAAGCAGAAGTAGAACGGAAGCTTGGCCATGTTAGAGGGGTGAGTATGTGAGAGTATGCCATATGTTTGTTCTAGCTTCAGAACAGATATGCTGGAAGTGAGAATAAAAAGTTGGATATGTCATAGCAGTATTGATATGCCTTTACTAGTGCTTCTAGTTTCAGTTATATTCTGCTGCATGTACAGTGTAAAACATCACTAAGCTTTCTCTTTGTTTCAAGTTAATAAATTCCATCATCTGTCACATCTTGCATGCTTTTTATTCCACTTGGACTCTATACCATCTCTTTTTTCTTTGCATCTCCTTCCACATCTTGAAAACATTTAACTTCCAGGAATCTTCCTTCTATTCACTGAGGTAACTACTAACTGCTTCTTGGTGTGATTCTAACATTTTGTAACTACTTTTTATGATATTCATGGCAGCTTCTTAGTTATAATGCTAATATACTAATGTTGGGTTTAAGCTGTTACTTATTAGCTGCATGACTTTAGGAATATAAAATTCTCTGAGTGTTGATTTTCTTGTATATAAAGTGAAGATTGTAATTCCTCTTTCATAAGGTTATTATAATGAGTTGAAGTAATACAAACTTGGGCTTCAAATGTTAGGAATCAACAATGAATTTAATAATAAACCTCTTGTATTCTTGGTACTTTATACTGTACTAAAATATTTGATTAAATAAAAAGTTAACATTTTTTCCTAGTCTGGTAGAAGTGGAAAGACAATCCCAGAACTAGAAAAAACCATTGGTTTAATGAAAAAAGTAGTCGAAAAAGTCCAAGGGAAAATGAACAGCTGAAAAAAGCATCAGGAATATTGACCAGTGAAAAAATGGCTAATATTGAGATGGAAAATGAAAAGTTGAAGGTAATATTTTTTTTTTGAAGGTAATATTCTTAATGCCATTTGTACAGAATGTTATACTGATACAATTTTTATTAATTTTTAAGGACAGTTTTAAATATAGTATATAAAGTGGCTTTAATGAATGGATATTTTACACATGTGGAAAAAAAATTGGAGACAATGATTAAAGTGTTACAGTAGCATCATGTGATCATCTTACTATTTCCAGACCACTGGTTCTCACTCTGGCAACATAAGATAATTAACTGTGTCTATTTTCAAAAATGTACTAGCCTAAGACTGTCATTTTGAGATTGATCAGTTATTTGGGGATTGGTCCCACCATTGGCATTGTTGTTTTGTTTTTTAAGTCATGAACTCATTCTAAGCCAAGATTGGAAACCAAAACCTCTGCTCTAGACGACCAGTATTAAAGGGAAGAATTTAATTCTAATTGTATCAAATATGAGCTCTAAAACTATGTTGAACTAAGTTTTATGAGTTTATGGGATCATCATTTATTTCCTCGTTTTGATAATGTAGAGTTTTTTAAATTACTAGGCTGAATTAGAAAAACTCAAAGTTCATCTTGGACGTCAGTTGAGCATGCACTATGAATCCAAAGCCAGAGGCACAGAGAAAATTGTTGCTGAAAATGACAGACTTCGTAAAGAACTTAAAAAAGTATGACTTTCATTATTGACTATACTTATTTTTATGTTAATTAATACATTTTGGGAAAACTGAATGAAAAAGTTGATGAGTATCTACTCAGAATAGATATTAAGAGACTTAGGAATTGTGTTTTATGCCCACCATCCTTTCATAATGAGGAACATTGAAAATAAAAAAATAATAAATTAACAGGCATTATAATGTAGAAGCTGAGTTTCCCAGGTGGTACAGGGGTAAAGAACTCACCTGCCAATGCAGGAGACAGGGTTCGATCCCTGGGTTGGAAGATCCCCTGCAGGAGGAAGTGGCAACCCACCCCAGTATTCTTCGCTGGGAAATCCCACGGCCAGAGGAGCCTGGCAGGCTATAATCCAGGGGTTGGCAGAAGAGTTGGACATGGCCGAGCACACGTGCACACATGATGTAGAAGCCACACAGCTGGGGTCAATTTTTAGCTTCATTACTTCTTATTTCTGGGACTGAGGGCAATCTACTATTCCTCTCCTTCTCTCAGTTTCCTCATCTATAAAACTGGGACTATTAAGTGTATCTATTTCACAGAGCTGCTACAGGGTTTAAATGAATTAATATTTATGCACATGTCTTAGAATTACACTTGATGTACAAGACAGTATATGAAACTATTTTGTTAAACAATAAGATTCCTTTCTATTTAAGACACAGAATATATATTCCATGGATCAGAGCAGAGCTGGGGCTGGGCTGAGGGTATGAAACTATTTTGTTAAACAATAAGATTCCTTTCTATTTAAGACACAGAATGTATATTCCTTGCCCCAGACAAATGTGTCATTATTTATATGGATGATCCAGTGAATTAACTGAAATTAATATTTTTAAACTAGTTACAATGGAATCTGAACGCATTTTGAGGCCAGAGTGATACTGTTCTTTGAATGTAGATGTTTAATATTGGAAATAATCTGTGGTCCTTACACACAGTTTATACTTATAGTTATGTCTCAGGTATTAAAGAGTCAAAACATCTTTTTAAAAAAATCTAAAGACATAAACTATTCCATTTTCTGTAACTATTATAACAAATATGACAGAGTGACTGTGGAGTGAAATATTGTAAATGTATTTTTATAGCCTCATTTACATGCAGTGCTGTAATTATGATGCCCATATTGCAGTTTTAGCGTTTAAAAAATCCTGGATTTTTATTGGACTTTCAGTCAGCATTTAGAACTTCAGGTTATTTTTCTTTCTAGTTTGTAGTGATAATTTTGAATATATTACATTCATGAGAACAGTATTACCTTTTGGCATAACATACTAATAGCTTTTAATGATAGGAAACTGAAGCTGCAGAGAAATTACGGATAGCCAAGAATAATTTGGAGATATTAAATGAGAAGATGACAGTTCAACTAGAAGAGAGTGGTAAGAGATTACAGCTGGCAGAGAGTAGAGGTCCACAGCTTGAAGGTGCGGACAGCAAGAGCTGGAAATCAATTGTTGTTACAAGGTAGGAACAAGCAGCTTAACATTTGCAGTTTTATCAGTTCTAATTCTGCCATTATTGTTTTTAAAGAATATGACACTATTCTAATTCACTTAGTTCTTTCATGAAGAACCGTTGGGTGGTTTAACATGATCCTTACTCTTTTTTCCTTAAGAGATTTAACTAATTGGGGTGTCAGGGCATGGATCAGAGCAGAGCTGGGGCTGGGCTGAGGCTGTTGGAGCCCAGCAAGTTTCCTGAAGCTACTGTCAACCATGAGCCCAGACTGATGGTGCCCAATTAGTCCTGCTTTTCTCTGTGCTGCATTCGTTTTCTACCCTAAGTATAAAATAAGCCAAGCACAATGGAGCCATCTTGTCACAAGCTGTGGCATACCAGAGTAGGCTGTGCTGCAGTTTTGGAGTTATGTTCTCGGCAGCTTGGTCTTCAAATACCTTCAACAGATGAATTCAGCAGACAGTTTTAGTGTCTTTCAGCCTCTACTTTCTGGCACTTGATTTGCTCCCACCCCTTGAGCCTTTTCTGCAAGTATGTGTGATTCCTGCCTATCAAATAAACTTTGTGGCTATGAAAGAGGTTCAGGCTATAATTCACTGGCAGGCTGTAATCCGGGGGGTGGCAGAACAGTCGGACATGACTGAGCACACGGGCACACAGAATGTGGAAGCCACACAGCCGGGATCAATTTTTAGCTTCATCACTTCTTCATTCTGGGAATGAGGGCAACAGGAATTCACTAGCAAATATTCATGTGTTCATTGTCACTACCACCAGCGGTGGTTCATTGTGACTGATGAGTCACTAAAAGGCTTTGGTGTCATTCTCACTTCAACCTTAGCACCTACTTCAAGGAGTATAAAAGAAGTGGAGACCAATGAGATCCTGCCCACGTCCTTCCCTGTAACATCGTCCTGAATGAAGTTGTGTTCTTTACATCTGCTGACCCTATTACAGAAGGCAGACTCATCTTTATCTTACCATATTCCTAGAGTTCCTTCTGTCTGTGTATCTAAGTACCCCCTTGGATGTCTGGCTGCTGTTTAGAATGGACTCGATGTGGGTTTGCGGTCACCCTCACTACAGCTGGGATGGAAATCTTAGCACTGTGAGGCTACAGCAGGTCTCAGAGAGGGCCTGCTGCACTGCACTTGTCCCTGTCAGACAATTCCCAGAAGGAAGGTTTCACAGGTAGATTAGAGGGCCCAGGTGGCCAGACAGTCCTGAGGAAGGGTCCCTTTCTAACATCATGAGAATACTCAGAATCTGCTCTTCCTCCCACCCCATAGCTGTTTCTTGATTCTGTCAGAGGGCTAATGTCAGGGCTGACTGAAATAGTATATGTGATGTTATAAAGGGGAGAAGGAGTCTCTCCTTTTTGTCTGCTTGGACTCCAGCAGAGGCTGTCAACCAGCAGGCCTATCAATTGGTTTCTTGGTTGGTCCTTTATTTCCTGCTATAATCATGTAGGGACCAAAAGAATTCTAAGTTGCTTTGAGATTTATTTATCCAGCAGGTATTTTCTCAGTACCTGCTACATGCTAGACTCTGCTTTATGTTAGATATATTTCTAAAAGGCCTACTTTAACTAGGTTTCTTCAGAAAGCCAGGTAGCTTCTGGCACTTGTTGTTGTTTAGTCACTGAGTTGTGTCTGATTCTTTTGCGACTCCATAGACTGTAGCCCACCACTCAAGAACTTCGGAATACTGGAGTGGGTAGCTGCTTCCTTCTCCAGGGGATTTTCTTGATCCAGAGTTCAAACCTGTGTCTCCTGCATCGGCAAGGAGCCTGGTGGGCTACAGTCCATGGGATCGCAGAGTTGGACACAACTGAGCGACTGACACACACATTTCTCACTCTGCCTCAAGTAAATTACAGTTCTTCTGTGAGTTTTTTTTTTTTTTAATCTGTGGAAATGATAAATCCCCTGTCCTTTCTTTTCTAAAAAGGGCTCTGTGAAGGTGCACACACACAAAAATTACGAATGTGAAAAGGGTTTATAAATTTGAGCAGGGTAATGAGAGACCTTTTAGATCATTTCTGTTTTTAATCTGAAAACTGTATAGGTAACTGAGCATAGAGTAGGCCTTCAATAAACACCTTTCAAAGAAACATAACTTGACAGAAGGCTAATTCTGGTCTGTAGCCTCATATATCCCTAAATTCACCTTAAAAATGGCTCAAATCTGCAGCTGGGATTAGACACCCAGGTCAGTAAAGTGATTTATCTTTTGGTATCCATGACGCATTATGCTTATACAGAAATCTTTATAGTTGTTCTATTATTTACTCAATAAACTAATGACATCTATGTCTGGCTTTATAATACCAGCTGCTGACAGTCCAGGGTGATGCAGGAGCTGTTTTAGACAGGTGGTCAGAGACGGCCTCTCTGACTGGATGGCATTAGAGCTAGGAGTTAAGTGCAGGAGTGCACTTCAGGTGTTTCACTTCAGGTATTTCAGCACTTTTTTGACAGTTTTTGTTAGATTAACAGTATTGCCTTTAAGTTCCTCAGGTTTATCAAATGCACTTTGATGATAATTACTTTGATGTAATATTGAAATAATAATTTTTCTTACTTGTCCTGTCCTTAACCTGATTTTGCCAAAGTGCTTTTTCTTTTTCTTTTCTCTGGAGAAATTTGAATGTTATGAACTTTGTCTCTTCTAAGATGGAATATGCTTATGGAAACCGTTTTGGCTCAATGTTTTAGAAATTTCTTTTGGGGTCTTTTTTTTTTTTTTTTTTTTTTAACTATTGATCATTTCCTGAAAGGTTACAAATCTATTCAGATATGCCATTTTTCTTATCCCTACTTTTACACATTCTGTTCCCTCTCCCAGGAGTATTGTACTGGTTTTGTTCTAACTGGATTAACTCAGTGTGTTTGTGTGTGTGTGTGTGTGTGAAATGCTTTAGTTATCTTTAAGTATATTCCTAAGAATATCCAGCAATATACAATTTTATATTCTTATGAATTTAATTTCTGTTTCTTAGTTTTGTGACTGAAAAAGGTATTAATCTTTTACAGTGGTCAGATTCATCAGGCTCCATCCTTATTTATAACCTTGGGAAACACCTAAATCCGTAATTTAACTGGCCTGTTAATTAAGGGGTACTTCTCCCTTGCTGTCATGTAATGCTAAATAAATATGTAGGAGAAGATTTGACCAGAAGAACCAGTATAAGATATTCTTTATTTTTAATGCAGAAATTTTCAGTGGCTTTTAAATCAGTAAGAGAAATTGTTTTCCATGTCTATACCATTTTTCCCTTTATACTTTTAGAATGTATGAAACCAAGTTGAAAGAATTAGAAACTGATATTGCCAAAAAAACTAAAAGCCTTACTGATCTTAAACAGCTTGTAAGACAAGCAACAGAGAGGGAACAGAGAGTTAAGAAATATACGGCAGACCTTGAGCAACAGGCAAGTAATGTCCTTGTTTCACCTTCTCCGTGTGTGTGTGTGTGTGTGTGTGTGTGTGTGTTCACTCTTGTCCAACTCTTTATGGCCCCATGGACTGTAGCACTCCAGGCTCCTGGGATTTCCCAGGCAAGAATACTGGAGCGGGTTGCCATTTCCTAGTCCAGGGGATCTTCCCAGCCCAAGGATCGGACCTGCATCTCATCTCCTGCATTGTAGGCAGATTCTTTACCACTAGTGCCACCTGGGAAGCCCTACGTGAAAGTCGCTCAGTCATGTCCGACACTTTGCGACCCTCCCAGTCCATTGAATTCTCCAGGCCAGGATACTGGAGTGGGTAGCCTATCCCTTTTCCAGCAGCTCTTCCCAACCCAGGAATTCAACCAGGGTCTCCTGCATTGCAGGCAGATTCTTTACCAACTGAAGATATCAGGGAAGCCCTATCCCTGACATATTTTCCACGTATTTACCAAGTCTCCTTTTAAAGTATAAAGCACATCATAGCAGTCCACCCTTAGAATCCCAGTGGTTCCCATACCCTAGCATAAAATCCTGAAGTTCTTTCATAGCTGGCAAGGACCTACATGATCTGGCATCTGGTTTCCTCTCTAGCCTCATCTTTACTTTCTCTGGCATTCAGTATTCTAGCCACAGTAACTCCTTTCAGTCCTTGGAACAGACCACTCACTTGGTTTATTCAGGGCCCTGCTTTTGTTTCCCTTGTTTAGAATGCTGTTTGTCCAAATATTCCCATACCTCACTCCCCACGAGCATGTCTCCCCTTAAATGCAGGCTCCTCAGACCCTCCCAGTCCCTGCATTGTGTTTCATTCACTTTCTGTCCTTACTCTTATTTTTCATAAGAGGCTCCTCCATCTTGAAATGTTAACCGATTACATCACATCACATGCTCACTGTCTTCCCCCACTGACACTGAAAGAACCACAGGAACATGCAGAAGGGATTTTGCCTGTTTTTTCCACTGCTGTATCCAGTGTGCCTAGGACAGTGCCTGGCATGCAGTCAGTAGTTCTTCAGTAAATAATTGTTGAATGAATAGTGAATAGATTCACCATAGATGTGTAATCATATGTACTTTTGAAAGCTCAAATTCTAAAATTATGCTTTATTGAAACTGTGGATCTTTATAAAACCCCATATTTCCATGTCACACTTTGTCTTCTAACTTTTCATTGTGCACAAAGATTGAGATTCTCAAACATGTTCCTGAAGGTGATGAGACAGAGCAAGGCCTTCAACGGGAGCTTCGAGTTCTTAGGTATATTAATCATTTTTTAATACAACCAGGTTTGCTGTATCTAGAGTTAAGATTTTTCACCCTTGCTGCCTAATTGGTTTATCAGCCTTCTTTCACCCTAATGCCAGTCACTCTTTTATATAGTAGATGGCATAAAAAGGATAAACCAGATCCTAATATAGGTGTCATCTATAATTTAAACTTTCTTAATAGCATAGAATATATTAAACCTTAGCTTCCAGGGCAAGTATTAATGGAATGAGAAAAAAAATTCTTTACTTCCAAGGCTCTGTGTAGCACACTCTTGTGAGGCTCTTCCCTCTAAAACTACTCTTAAAAATGACTGAAAATTTTAAGAAAAACAGGGATTTTTAATCTGTGATTTCTGTTTGAGAATGGTAGCACTGCAGTAGTTGAAGTAGATGGGCAAATGTTTACCTGTTTAAATATTAGCAAGTTCTAAGCACTGTGTATCACACAGTTAAAGGAATGCTCAGACCTATTTTGTGGGGCAATGTCTGTTTTTGTTTTTTTTTTTTTAACACATTATCATTGTGTTCTAGATTAGCTAATAGTCAGCTGGAAAAAGAAAAAGAAGAATTAATGCATCAGATAGAAATTAACAAAGACCAAAATGGACCTGAAAGTACCATATCTGGTAATGTATTTTTTAACATACTCATAGCATGTTAGCTAACCCAAGTTTTTGAATTAGGATTTGCCTTGTTTACAGATTTAACTGTCTTCCTAAAAAGTCAAATCCTTGATGTAAGTTTTTAGAGCTGTCTCTTTCCTCCACACAGCAGTATTCCCATTGAGCCCTTTATTTGTAATACTGAGTAGCAAGTATTCAAACCTTTCTCCTTGTGTCCCTTCTGGATGTTACAGATTTATCATCATATAATGCTAAGTAATAAATACTAAGTCTCTTGCTTCCAGTTACTCAGTATAGGCCCTTTGAAACTCATTCAGCATATTCTTCTAAATGTTATTTTCATCTTATTAATTTAAAAACTACATGTGTATAAGCAAACATTGCCTATATCCTTTCTTTTTTCCTTTTACAAAGTAAAGTCTAACCTTCTAGTCTCTATTTGCATTCAGAAGTGGTTACTAATCATGTCACTATTCCAGTGTGCATAGGTAATGTATTAATAAGCAATTGGTAGCTCAGAGGTAAAGAATCCCCCTGCAATTCAGAAGACCTTGGTTCAATCCCTAGGTTGGGAAGATCCCCTGGAGAAGGGAATGGCAACCCACTCCGTATTCTTGTCTGGAGAATTCCATGGACAGAAGAGCCTGGCAGGCTACAGTTCATGGGGTTGCAAAGAGTCGGACATGACTGAGCAACTAACACACACACGTAATGTATATACATGGGTACACATATAGTGAACAGTTGATCCTCATCACTTGCAGATTCTGTATTTGCATATTCACTTACTACAATTTACTTGTAATCTAACATCAGTTCTGTGTGGTACTTCTGCAGACATAAACAGAGCAGTGAGAAATTTAAGTTTTATGATGCACAGTTTTCCAGATGAGATTCAACAAGGTGACGCTCTGCGTTTGTTTCAGCTGTTGTACAGGGATGGCCAGAGGATGGAGGCAGTACTGGGGAGAGCAGCACAGGGCAGGAACCACTGGTTCTGGGACCAGCTGGACTGGATTTAAAGCTCAGTTCTGATACCTGTTATTGGGGCAGACTCGGGAGTCTCTTGATACTTCTGAACCCTGTTTTCTCTCTTGTAAAACAAAATAGAACAAGTTGTTCTAGGATGAGTTGTTTCCAGGATTTCAGATATAAAATCTATGTGGGATATATGTGTATATTTTCCCTAAGGACAGTGGTTCAAAATTCACTAGTTGATTTTTCGTGTTATAGAACTTAACTACTGCAAATAATAATAATCTATTGTTTGTATGCATATTGTACCAAACAGCTTGATGGAAATGCCAAATTCTGTTCCAAAGGATTATAATAACTTATATCTGAGCAGTTTTTTACTATTTCACATAGCTTTTCAGTATCCTATCAAGTAGCTTTTATGCAAAATAGCAAGAAGACTATCATGTATGAGTTGTATCAAACACTATGCTAAATGCTTAACAGTTAAGTCGCTCAGTTATGTCTGACTCTTTGCGACCCCATGAATCGCAACATGCCAGGCCCCTTTTGTCCATCACCAACTCCCAGAGTTCACTCAGACTCACGTCCAACGAGCCAGTGATGCCATCCAGCCATCTCATCCTCTGTCATCCCCTTTTCCTCCTGCCCCAAACCCTCCCAGCATCAGAATCTTTTCCAATGAGTCAACTTTTCTCATGAGGTGACCAAAGTACTGGAGTTTCAGCTTTAGCATCATTCCTTCCAAAGAAATCCCAGGGCTGATCTCCTTCAGAATGGAATGGTTGGATCTCCTTGCAGTCCAAGGGACTCTCAAGAGTCTTCTCCAACACCACAGGTCAAAAGCATCAATTCTTCGGCGCTCAGCCTTCTTCACAGTCCAACTCTCACATCCATACATGACCACAGGAAAAACCATAGCCTTGACTAGACAAACCTTAGTCGGCAGAGTAATGTCTCTGCTTTTGAATATGCTATCTAGGTTGGTCATAACTTTCCTTCCAAAGAGTAAGCGTCTTTTAATTTCATGGCTGCAGTCACCATCTACAGTGATTTTGGAGCCCCCCAAAATAAAATCTGACACTGTTTCCACTGTTTACCCATCTATTTGCCATGAAGTGATGGGACCAGATGCCATGATCTTCGTTTTCTGAATGTTGAGCTTTAAGCCAACTTTTTCACTCTCCTTTTTACTTTCATCAAGAGGCTTTTTAGTTCCTCTTCACTTTCTGCCATAATGGTGGTGTCATCTGCATATCTGAGGTGATTGATATTTCTCCCAGCAATCTTGATTCCAGCTTGTTTCTTCCAGTCCAGCATTTCTCATGATGTACTCTGCATGTAAGTTAAATAAGCAGGGTGACAATATACAGCCTTGACGTACTCCTTTTCCTATTTGGAACCAGTCTGTTGTTCCATGTCCAGTTCTAAGCATTTTATAATTCTTATGACCCTGAATTTTGAGTACTTCTGTCTCCATTTTACCTCCATTCAAAGAGGTTAACCTGTCCCCAAGGCTACAACAGCTAGGAAGTAGCCGAGGTAGGATGAAGCCTGCTGCTGCTGCTGCTGCTGCTGAGTCGCTTCAGTCGTGTCCGACTCTGTGCGACCCCATAGACGGCAGCCCACCAGGCTCCCCCGTCCCTGGGATTCTCCAGGCAAGAACACTGGAGTGGGTGCCATTTCCTTCTCCAATGCATGAAAGTGAGAAGTGAAAGGGAAGTAGGATGAAGCCTAAAGCTATGAAACTCCAAAGTTCCTTGCCATTCTGTGCTATTGATCACTATACTGTATCACCTTTTGGTGACTAGAAGTACATGCATAAACCTCTTCTGAAAACATCTCTTAACAGCAGCCAGTTTGGAATACTACACCAGACACAGTACTAAAGAGTTGTTAATGCAGTTGACATTTGGCAAGTTCTCTCTTTCTAAACTTCAGCCTCCCAAGAGGGGATTTCTGAACCCTCATATTCTTTATCTCCTATTTAAAAATGAGGATATCAGTAAGGATATCAGTAAAAGATTGTTAAGGCTCAAAAATCAAATCATTTTGGAAATTTTAAAGCACTATTTAACTATAAGTGCTTATTAAGCTAACTTTTGGAAAATGCTTATACATTATAACTGGGCCTCCCAGGTTGCACAGTGGTCAAGAATCCACCTGCCAATGCAGGAGACACAAGAGATGTGGGTTTGATCCCTGAGTCGTGAAGGTCCTGGGGAGTAGGAAATGGCAATCCACTCCAGTCTTCTTGCCTGCAAAATTCTACGGACAGAGGAGCCTGGCGAGCTACAGTCCATGGGTGACAAAAAGTCAGACACGACTGAGAACACACACACAACATACATAATCAATTTTACTGCACTATTTCATTACCAATGTGTGTAATATATAGCATCCCACTGATTAAGACAACTCACACAGCATTTCAGTGATTAAGAATCAACTCTGTAAACAAAATCATGAGCACTTTATGCAAAGGTGAGGAAAGCTTTAAAAAGTATGAGGAAAATACTTGTCTCCTACTTAAGTTAGAGGAGCATTCCAAGGTCACCTTAATAGAACATGCTTCCTGTCCCATTAATGAAAATGTGTTTGCTGACCATTATTTTCTCTAACTTTAGCATTTAAAAAAATTTTACCTTTTGATGGCTATATGACACATTATATGCAGTTTAAAGAAAATGTTTCTAGCAAGATGGTTAATTAAAGAAAAACTCCTACTGCAGATCGATTCTCTATAAAATTAGAGATATGTTTAACTCTGGAGGAAATCAATAAGTTAAACTAACGTTATGCTTTCTATGTTTTCCTACCAAAACGTCAGGATGTATTTATCTTTGCGTATCCTGCCTAGCACATTCTTCACATAGTAACTACCCAGTAGTTACATCAGTAAATACATCCTGATGCACAGGGAATAGCCAGAGCTGCTGGTAACCGGAGCACTTGGCCACCTTGTGGCTATAGCCCCTTCCCTAATCATATACTTATTCTAACGTTGTACATTTAGACCTAAAAAATTTTCTTGGTTCTAGACTTTTCCTCTGCAAATAATGATTTCTTCCATGTAAAAAATTAACCTTACTCTATACTTCTAACACCTAGCGTATGTCTCTTTTCTTTGTTTGCTATGGAATTGATATAGAGGTTAGCATACAGAATTCACAGCCTGAACTGTTTCAGCTGTAAAGGGCCACATTTTCCAGGCTCTAGTTGCATAAGTTTCTTCTTTCTCTTTTAAAATAAGTCCATTATCTTGAACTCAGAGTGAGAAAAAGCTTAGTCTAATTTTCACTTTGTGGGGGCAGATCCTGATCAACTAAAGGAAAAAGTCAAAGATCTAGAGACACAGCTCAGAACCTCAGACATGGAAAAGCAGCATTTGAAGGTAAGTATTTAATTTTATCTAATTATAGTATTATAAATGTTTTGTGAAAACAGCTGTTGAAAACTGTTTTCATGATCACCATCTCTGAGTTTTAACTATGTATCCTAAATATTCCTGGAATCACGTTTTATACTTACATTTAAACCTTGATATTAAGGTTTTTATATTCGTCTGACTTTATTAAAAATATTATAGAGAACTACCAAAAAATTGACACAGAACAAATAGGATTCTTTAGAGAGTTAATTAATTATTTTTTATTGTCACAAATATAGCTCATTATTTTAATATTCTCCTAAGTTTTGGGTCACGTTGGGAATAGTGTCTTTTTAATTATTTTCAGAAATGGTTCACATAAAGATATTTGGTATGCTTTATCTCTTTAAGACTCTAAACAGAATGAAAGAACATAAATATGAAAATTAACTAGTGCTTACTGGCTATTCTACCTGGTAATTAAAGCTCAAATTGTTTCTTTATTAGATGCTAACTTTTAGCCAGGCAGAAGCCATACAGTTTCCATGATCATAAATATATTTATAACAGGTGACCACTATTCATTAAAATTAGATACTTGTAAGGAAAATACAAATGAAGCCTAAACCAAAGAATTGTAACCAGAATAACTTCAGTGTTGTGAATAACCAACTGCCTCACACTGAGAACATCTTAATATTCTTTTGGGGAAAGATTAATCCCATTTGATTTAATAGTTGATAAATTATAGTGCCAGACTAGGAGATAACTTAGAGAATAATTTGACTTCTGCCTTATATTTGACTATTCAAATTTCTTTGGCTTTCATGTTTGTAATTCATTCTCTTTAGTTCAGACCTAAAGAATGTATTTTTTTCCTGTGTATACTTTTAAAAGATACTATATTCTTATTAGGAGGAAATAAAAAAGCTGAAAAAAGAACTGGAAAATTTTGATCCATCATTTTTTGAAGAAATAGAAGATCTGAAGTATAACTACAAAGAAGAAGTGAAAAAAAATATTCTCTTAGAAGAGAAGTTAAAAAAACTTTCTGAACAATTTGGAGTTGAATTAACTAGTCCTATTGCTGCTTCTGAACAGTTTGAAGATGAGGAGGAAAATCCTGTTAATTTCCCCATATACTAAAAGGCCATCTCTAACTACAGTTTTATTTAACTATTTACTAACTTTGTAAGTTAAAATTCCATCTGGAAATCAAGCAAGTCTGACCTACATGATTTCCTTCCCAATACCTCATAGCTTTACTTAAATTGGAATTTTTAGCAAATAAAATTATATGAAAATTTCAACATATTAGGAAAGTATATTTTTGAAGACTGTTAGTATGTCTGTCAAATAGGCAATGAGCTATGTAAATTTTTATACATTTACAATGCTGTACTAAGTTTTTTAAACATTTAAAACTGAGGTTTTATATATATTTACATATTTATTATTGTGTTAAGATTCTCAAATTTTATCTATATATATATGTTATTAAGTTGAGCCATATGTTTTGTTAAACGTCTAGCAATTTTAAATTCAAACTATTTAAAGTAATGGTCCAAAATTGTTGGTTTGTCTTTTAAACTACCCACGTACAATGGACTGAATCCAACCTTTGTACAAGGTGGAGAGCTTATTATTATATTTTTAATTCCAGAGGTTAAAATTCATTTGCTGTTTCAAAATAAAATTTTGAATAGATATTGGTAGCTGGAAAGTTGATTGCTTCAAATGCTAAAAGACATGTTGCTATATTAAGACACTGAATAATAATCTGAATCTGAGATATTTTTACCTTATAAACATGGCAGAGTATTCATTCAGCATTGAAACAGAACAACAATGAAGCTGGATTTTAATTGCACTTCCAGTTTATACATTAAGTATTATATCTTTGAGCCTACCAAATTTCTGATTGTCTATTTTTGAAAAATGATTAAATAAACACTTAGCATCAAAGGCATACTCATATTTGTTCAGATTCATGTTGATAATAACTGGTTTTGAATTCATGTAAGTATCTGGGATCGGCCAACATAAACCAAGATGGTGGCGATGGACCTGAAAAGAAAAAAAAAAGTTAGCTTTAGCCTCTATTATCTTTACTCACTTACACATCTTTTGAGTGCCTACTATTTCCCAGACACTGGGAGTTATTTAAGGCTCCACTTCATCTTACCTCCCCCTTTTTTTTTAAAATAGATGTTTTCCTCCTGACATAGTACATATTTACTTGCTTATTGTCTGTCTTCCCCATTAGAATGTAAGCTTCATGAAGGCAGACACACTGTTTTGTTAACTCTGTACTTTCAGCACCTGGAAACATTCCAGGAACATAATCAGGGGCTCCATAAAAATGGTAGTGAATAATAGAGTCTGTTGCTAAGTAAGGAGGTAGCCAATTGAAAAATATGGGTAGAAGTCATTCTAACCAAAGAGAATACCATGTGATAGAATAGTGCTTTTTGCTCTGGTTGCATTTAGTTGAAGATATACAATGTGTGTATGTTTGAGAGATGGAAGTGGAGAGTTCTAGAAATTTTAGCAGGTGCTAGATCATGAAAAATCTTAAATGTCACTACACAAGTGAACAGTATTCTCATTCATTTGTGAAGACAGGACAAGGATAAGACTGAAAGATAATGCTTGGGATGGTGATAAAATAATTGAAGCATGAATCTTGGTTTAAAGTAAAATTAACAGCCAGTTGGTTGGTGAGAAGTACACAGATACAACAGATGAGAATCTTTTAGAACTGATAATTAGATGTATGAAGTGATGGACAAAGGTGTTAAAAATGATTTCTAAGTTTTTGGCTTCAGTTGTTTGGAGTCTGGGTTGGTCCAAACTGGATTAGTTCCAGTTTTGAACATTACAATGTGAGTGTATGTGAAATTAAATAGACAAGTCCAGGACACAGAAAGGGCAAAAAGTATAAACTGATTAATTCTGTACATATTAACTGTCACCTTGGCACTCTCTCAACAAATTCTATAATCAAGCAAGTTTGAGAAAGCTTTCACATGAGGTCATACTGTACAGATGATTCAGAGAACACATATGTTCAACATGAGTTTCCAAGAAGGAATATGTAGTATGTAGGGTCTTCCAGACATTTTCATCACCTTAATTCTGAAGCACATCTAGAAGAACCAAAGCCCCACAGAATGCATATTGGGAAACAATGTTACCGTATAAAGATGGTGGCACGTGAGATGAAGACATTATTGCATATCAGAACTGCTGCAATTTGATGAGGACATTATTGCGTATCAGAATTACTGCAATTTGTAGAGTACTGCAGTGCCACTTCTACTTTGTTTCAGGAACATACAATGACATAACCTTACAAATTATTTTCTGCCATTACCTTGATTAAACAACCATCATTGCAATGCCATACTATTCCTTAATTTTACCCTCTCTGCAACCATCAAACCAGGACAACAGATCACTGTGCTTCAAGGTAGGTAGATTGCTTATTTGAAATGCTCCATGTGGTACAAGAAGATGTAATGGATGCTTTTTGCTTCCTAACCCTAAAATCATAAAAATTTGCCATTAGCCATTCAGAAGTTTCAAAAAGAATTCGAGAATTTCTCTCTCCAAGTAAAAAAAGCCTCTTAAAACACTGAGGGATAATTTACCAAAAGTCTGATTCCTTGAAGAGAAATATATTACAACTGCCTTCACTCACAAGTTGGCACTTTATTCCACTAAGTCTAAATTCTACCTTCAAGTGCTCTATACCAGGAGTTGGCAAACTTTAACCTTCAGACCAAATCCAGCCAAATGCCTATTTTTTTAACTTGTTTCAATGGAACACAGCCATGGCCCCCAAAACTTAAATATTTACTATGTAGCCTTTTACAGAAAAGCCCACCAACCACTGCTCTACACCACTGGCCACAATTATTCAGTGTTTGCAAATGGCCACACTCTATCTGGGAACTTGCATAGTTACAGTCTTAGCTTCTTTTCACCTGCCAATCAATCTGCTTCTGATCGCTATATTGGATTTTGTTATTACAGCTTAAATGACCTTGGGTCTGTCTTCATCTGCCTGTCAGCAATACTCCATAGTGCCCTCAGGACTTGTACTCAAATCATCATGGCATATATTCTGATGCTTCTTATGATATTCATTGCTAATTCTTTTATTTATTTTACTCTTAGCTGTTATAATTAAACTAATTACCTCACCATGAATGGATAAAGATACACGGTACACATACAGAAAATGGAACATTAGGCATAAAAAAAGAATGAAATCCTGTCAGTTGTAACAACATGTATAAACCTAAAGAATATTATGCTAAGTGAAATAACAGACAAATACTATATGATTTCACTTAAAAAGGAAATCTAAAAAAACAATTCCAAGTTTATTAGTCACTCCTGTAGTGTGTATTTCTTTCAGTTGAACGTAGGAATTTTCTTTATAAATGACTAGTGTAACTAAACAAGAAAAAGGCTTTACTCACCATAAGGATTTCCATTAATATTGGTTCCTATGAGCTCCAGTGTTTGTTCTAGAAGATCTGAGAGCGGCACTGCACTAATTTCCAAAAGGCCAGGATCATCAGGATGATGCCTCAGGACCAGGGCGATCTCAAACTCGTAACTGACTACAGACGAATGCCAGCAGTACTGTTTGTTGTTTTTCTCCACTGGTACCCAACCTGTCATTTAAAGAAACAAGTGAGGTTTGGTTTTTTTTGCATTGTTTTTCTCTGGATTAAGACTAAGGTAATTTTAATTTTTGTGGCCAATTTTCTGGATGTTCTCTCACACAAAGGTATCATTCTACATCAGTGGAGATGTTAACAGTTTTACTACTTTGTAAATCATCCTTTTTCTAATCATAAGGTCTCTTGATTCTGCGGAGGAATTAACTTGTTTGATTATTTACTACAGAGTACCCAGAATTCTTTTAAAAGAAAATACATATTTTCAATAAGAACTGAGCGCCACTCTAAGACAGCACTAAAACCTTTTTTCAGTTTTCTCTCTACCTCCTCTCCAGTTTCAGGGACAACAGACAGATGCAATTGTTCTGCAGTTTATTGTATTATTCCAGTATTTATTGAACAATGTATTGATTCTACATTTATCGAATGCTACTCCAATACTCTTGCCTGGAAAATCCCATGAACGGACGAGCCTGGTGGGCTGTGGTTCATGGGGTCGCTAAGAGTCGGACACGACAGAGCGACTTCACTTTCACTTTTCACTTTCATGCACTGGAGAAGGAAATGGCAACCCACTCCAGTGTTCTTGCCTGGAGAATCCCAGGGACGGGGAAGCCTGGTGGGCTGCCGTCTATGGGGTCGCACAGAGTCAGACACGACTGAAGCGACTTAGCAGCAGCAGCATTCCCTTCCTAACTCCTGTTGCCAGATTAGGCTTCTTTGTTGTGGAGAATTCCTTACCAAAAAAAAAAAAAAAAAAAAACCCCCAAACTACAGCATAAACACTATTATGACCATCACATCTTTGGTATTCATTATTCATCCAGACTACTGTAATTACCTCTTCACTAGTCTACTATCTCCAACTCCCTACCCTACTTTTATCACAGTTCTATTTCAAGAATTTATATTTAGTTCTGCTTTATTGCTGCTTAATAGTCATCTTTAGGATAAACTTCACAAAGTTCTTCAGATAGAATACAAAGCCGTTTAAGATGTGACCCCATTGCACATCTCCAGCCTCTACTTTTATAACCCAAGTTACAAACATTCCAGCCACACTAAGGTGTTATTTAAAACTTCTGAAAGATGCCATGACCTCTCCCCTTTGTGGGAGTTTGCCTAAGCTAACCTCTCTTCCCTTGCCAACTAACTTCCTGGTTCTTGAGCTTCAGGATAGATGTCCATTCTTAGATGACTCTACTAGCCACCAAGGTTGAACCAGGAATTCTTCCTTTTTTCTCCAACTGTACCTTGTGCATTATTTCCTTCTAGTTCTTAAATCATACTATTATTGGTAGACATTTTTTCCTACTGTCTACAAGATCAAGGATAAGGGTTCTGATATTCATTTTTATATTACTAAAATATAAGAATACTTTGCACATTATAGGTACTTACAACTTATGCATATTGTTATCTTCAGTCTAAAAAGTAAATCATCGATCATACCATCTATCTTGACAATACTTCAAGGCTATTCCCAAACTCAATGCTTTATTAATTTTTTATAGACTATAGGTAGTAAACTGTTTATCTGAGAAAATATTCTAAAACTGAAAGGATATGAAACATCTTTGATATAAATACCATGAACCACCATATTAAAATTATATTCTATAATTTCCAATTGCATGTATCTTATTCTTTTTACTAGTAAACAAAAAATTGTATCTTAGAAGAGATAGTAATACCAGGAATGTGTCCATTTTCATCAGGCATTGGATTCCCATTTAACTGTTCTATTTCCTTTGCTGGTATCCAGCACTCTGGAACAGGTTTGAAGCCTCCTCAACATTCCAAAAAAATTCTAAAAGAATTAAATAATCTTATGTGTGGTGATACTTTAAACAATATAAAACACTGAACAAATTCAAAGTGGGAACAACTAATGAGCCTCATCAAATCAGGTACCATATTAACTAATCTCCATTCATTACCACCACCACACTTCTCAGGGTTAAGGTACTAACACATTTTCAATTTTGAACCCACCATCTGTAACAGTAGGTTAACAGTCTAATTAAAGCAGCCAGTGTTATAGTTTGTATATTTATGGTGAATTTTTAACAATAGGTTAACAGTCTAATTAAAGTAGCCAGTGTTACAGCATGTATATTTATGGTGAATTTTTAATGCACTATGAATACAAATATATAAAGATCATATATATGAGTGGATATATAATGATACATGTATATATCTAATTATAGTTAGGGGAATTTAATGTAAAACTATTAATAACCAAATGTGTCACTCATAGCAACTTGTATGTTTTAATAAAACTGACAAACTACAATGAAGAGTCACAGAAATGTTAGGAAAATATTTTGAAATCTTTTTCAAGAATATACTTTTACATAAAAAGATACTCAGTTGTAATTTTTTTCTTTTCCTAAAGTGCTTAAACTGTATAGATCATCACAGCAAGAAATAAGACAAAAATTTCAACTTAAATCGTGAATAGCTTTAAAAAAAAAAAAAGACCCACGAACCTTTCAAGTTTTGTTTTGAATGTAGAAAATTTTTAAATCTTTTCTCAGCTAATTTGTTAGGTTTCCTATCTAGCCGAGCCCAAAGGTATGGCTGACCTAAAAAATAATAAAGATAAAAAAGTTTAAGAGGCAAACAGTAAAATTTAGCTTGAAAGACATTTCAGTATAGCCTTTTTCAATAAATGTAGGGTCATTTCCTCTAAGAGAAACAACGCAAAAGACAAAGAGAAATATGCAGGATAACAAAACAAATTTGACCATTTCAGTAAGGACATCATCCCACAGACATATGAGAAACTAGTAATCATGAGAACTGAAGCTATCTCTGCTAAGGGAAACATAACCAGAAATTGTATTCACACCTTCTCTAAAATGTAACTATGTTAAGTTATGCTATGATGGTTAACCTCCAAAAACGTGGAGTGAAGCTAGTTGTTTTACATGGCTCTGACCCCTGGCATCAAGGCATGGAACACTGATGAATAGTGACAGTTTGCAGTCAGGGGTCTGAGAAGTTCCAGGGTACGTACCAGCATTTTTGCTCGACAACAGTGAGACTAAGGAGTTGCACTTGGTCTCAGTGAGCCTCCTGGGGGTGCTGCTGCTGAGGCTGGTTACTTAGCAGGAAGATGCCTTCATGATCAGCAAAATATAAAAATCCCCAGCTGAGACAGCATTTCAGATTCCGTTTCTGAGGTGTTCCCTGCCTACATCAGTGTGTGTGTGAAGTCACTCAGTCGTGTACGACTCTTTGCGACCCCGTGGACTGTAACCTACTAGGCTTCTCGGTCCATGGGATTCTCCAGGCAAGAATACTGGAGTGGATTGCCATTTCCTTCTCCAGAGGATCTTCCCAACCCAGGGATCGAACCCGGGTCTCCCGCATTGGAGGCAGACGCTTTAACCTCTGAGCCACCAGGTCCCTAATTTTAAAAAGTTTGTCTTTCCTAGATTTGTCAGGAAGGTAGGGGAGGCATCAGGGGAGGCCCATAGACGCTTTCACCAGGTCTCATCAGACCCTTCAGAGAAGGCAATGGCACACCACTCCGGTACTTTAGCCTGGGAAATTCCATGGACGCAGTAGCCCGGTGGGCTACAGTCCATGGGGTCATGAAAAGTCAGACACGACTGAGCGACTTCACTTTCACTTTTCACTTTCATGCACTGGAGAAGGAACTGGCAACCCACTCCAGTGTTCTTGCCTGGAGAATCCCAGGGACAGGAGTCTGGTGGGCTGCCATGCATGGGGTCGCAGAGTCAGACACGACTGACATAACTCAGCAGCAGCAGCCCCTTCACTGTTGAGAGAGTCTTTGGTTGTGGTGTGCATCCTTTAATGCCCTTTCTGTATCGCCTATCCTGTACCTGTAATTAACTGTGGATTTACGAGCACTGTCGCTCTGGGTTCTCGAAGTTTTCTTTAGCAACCCAATTTTAACTGCCACCATTATATTGATTGTAATTACACAATGTGATGCATACTTAAGTTTTTAAATATAAATATGTGCCTGTGTGCCAAGTTGCTTTAGTCATGTCTCACTCTTTGTAACCCTATGGACTGTAGCCTCCCAGGCTCCTCTGTCCATGGGATTCTTCAGGCAAGAATACTGGAGTGGATTGCCTGGCCCTCCTCCAGGGAAATCTTCCTGACCCAGGGATGGAACCCACTTTGCTTATGTCTCCTACATTGGAAGGAGGGTTCTTTACCACTAGTGCTACTTGGGAAGTCCATAATATGAATATAAAACCCTAAAGAAAACTTTGTTTCTTCAAATATATAAATCAGCTATTTGAAAAATTATTGATTACAGTTTGGGTAAGGCATTCTACATTACTTATTAGCTATACCAATAAATAATATGAAGAACCATATTAAAACTACACTGTCATTTCTGTTGAATGAACCTTTTGTTCTTTTTAAAAATAAACATAAAAAATCTACTGCATACCCACTAAGATGGCTACTATCAAAAAAATAGAAAATAACAAGTGTTGGTGAGGATATGGAAAAGCTGGAACTCTTCTATACTCCTGGTAGGAATACAACAGTGCACTTGCTACAGAAAACAGTGTAACAGTGCCTTAAAAAAATTAAAAAGAATTACTACAGTGTCCAGCAATTCCACTTTGGGATATATACCCTAAAGACCAAAAGGAGGGATTCAAAGAGAGATTGTGTACCATGTTCATAGCATGGTTCACCTAGTACACACTGACGGATAAACGGTACACACACACAATTATGGGTATACACAAACGTGTGGTGTTCATCCTTTTATAAAGGAAGGCAATTCTGACATGCACCACAACACGAATGAAGCTTAAGGACAATATGCTAAGTGAAATAAGCCAGTCACAAATGACAAATACCGTAAGACTCCACTTTCATGAGTTACCTAGTCAAAAATCCTAGAAACAAAGCAGTGTGTGAAACAAGATGGGAGGCTGAGTTATTTAAAAGGTGTAAAGTCTCAGTTTTGCAAGATGAAGAGTTTTGGAGATGGGTGGTATTGACAGCAGCACAATGAGAACTGTGCGCACCACACTGAACTGTACGCTTAAAAAGGACCAACATGGTAAACAGAATGTGAATTTCATCACGACAAAATGAAAAAAGATGCACTCCACAAGAGATTTCCTATTATGAAGAATGTATCCAATATGCATTTAACTTTTATTTCTCTTGCTGGAAGTGAGAAGTAATTTCAATATCTAGAAAAAAAAAAATCACACAGATTATTTCCCTCTTTTCAATGCATTTTTTTCCATAACATAGTTGACAATTTTGGTTTGAGCTTCTCTTAAAGTACATTAAAATGAAACAAATTAGAGACACTGACAACAGTAATAAAACAACTGAATTATCACTGGGATCAGCAGAATATGAACAAGCTTTAGGGTCACATAAACCTAGGTTCTATTACCAGTTGAGCCTACATTATTTAAATTAATTAAATGGTCTCGAACAAATTATGTTCTCTGAGCTTTGGTTTCTGTTTCAGTGAAACAGGAGAGGCTTATTGTGCAGATAGATAAAGATAACACATAAAGCATTTATCATACTGTCTGGCCCTTAATCAGTATTAACTAAATATTAAGTTATCTTCCTTTCTTCCCCCAAAAGAAAGATACAGTGGTATAGTAAGTATAATGTATCAATTGTGACTTTATTATCTTCCCATTATACTTAGGTTTCCAAGGGTTTATGAAGAGCACTTCAGATATATACAGTTTAAGTGATTAAGAAAAATAAATATTTGTAGCACAGTTTTATTTTACCTTTGTAGTTAGTAACATAACAACATGTTCCATCCACTTTTTCTGTTGGAATTGCATTGTATATATCTGCATCTAATGCCTTGTGACTTACAGTTTCAGTGCCAAAACTTTAAATGGCTTAAAAGAGAAAAAGAAAACTGGTTTAAGATAAACAGCCTCTATGCCTTCTACATGCTCTCACCTGGAAGTTTTTAATTTCCCTAGTTCCAAGGTATGATCACCAGTTTATCCTTCAAAATATTTCTCCTGTAAAGTTCTTACAAATCACCTCCTCCTCTTCTATGCTATCAGAGCAATATGTTTGTCTACCCAGATTTGTTAAATACAGCTGACTCGACCAGCGCGGGTTTGAACTGCAGGGGACCACTTACACGCAAATTTTTATTTTCCATAGTAAATACTGCAGTACTACACACAGTTGGTTGAATCCTGGATGCAGAAGCCTTGTTACGGAGGAAACTTGAATATGAGGGCCAACCACAAGTTAGACTCGGATTTCAGGGGATCAGACCCCGAATCCTGGCATTATTCACAGACCAACTGTATTCACATGTTTCTTTATCCACCATAATGAGCTTGACACAAGGAATCATATCCTATGCAGAGCTGGATGCCTAGCTCAGGTGTTTCATGTGTTCATTTACTTGATAATCATTTGCTAAAAGCGTCCTAGGGGTAAGCACTGTCCTCAGCACTAGGATAGAGGTCAAATGGCACCTGCCTTCGGTGTAACGTTTAAGGAAGGAGACAACAGTCATAAAATGCATAATATAACGTATGTTAAGTGCTAAGGAGAAAAATGGGCACCCTTTCAGCTTTACCAGTAATAAACTGCGTTTTTAATTTATGATTTGCTTATTGTCAGGAAGCCAAAAGAGCATCAAGAATGGAGGGGAAAAAAAAGTTCCAAAGAACTTCGTGATTTATTTTCACTTCCGAGAAAGACTATGCCTTCGTTTTACAGTCTTTACAATCTTATGACACTTTTATCTGAAGGAAGACCTGTACCCGAGGCGCCGGAGCGAACCCTGCAAAGAGACCCCCGGGCTGCAGGGCGGCTCTACCGCGCCTGGAAGCGCTCGCGGGCTCAAACGCAGCCTGCGCCGCGGGGAGGAGCCCACCGCGGCCGCCCAGCGGGCCCCGAGCGCCTTGGTACCTGATGTTCCCTTTTGGTGGAAGGCTCCTCTTTCACCTCCGTCACAAACACACACGGCATTTTCCGCTGCACCGACCCCAAGCGCCTCATGGTGGGTCCTCAAGCAGTGCTAGTGGAGAGGGCCCTTCCGAGCAGCGCCGGGCCCTGACCAGGGGAGCGTTCGGAGCGGTCAGCCGCGCACTCAAGTCGCGCACACGCCGTGAGCTAACCAGATGGCCGCGCTCCCCATTTCCCCGGTTCCGAGCGTAAGACGGGGACGCACGCCCGGAAACGGCCTCTGGCCGCGGAGCCTTCTGGGAGTTGTAGTGCGGAGGCCAAGGGACCTTCGTGTGCCCCAAGCTGAGGTACCTTCGTGTGCGCTCTCGAGAGGGTCCCTCAGGGTTCTATGACCGTGAAAATACAAAGATCCGTTTCTGGTGTGTGTGTATTAGTAGCCGATGATATTTTTGAAAATTAAATGTTATCAAGCGATAAGTAGTGAATTATTTCAGGTGGCCATTTAACATCATTTTGATGAAACAGATTTGCGTGTTCCTGGGGAAAGCACTGTAGAAGCTTAGAAATATCCGGAGACATCTCAGAACGAAATGAAAATTTCCCAGGAAAAAATGTTAGAAAACGCTACAATTAAAATACCTGGAGCCAAAAAAAGAAAGAGCATTACCATTTGGATTACGCCTCTTTGTAAGGCATCAGTCCAGTTTAGTTCAGTCGCTCAGTCGTGTCCAACTCTGCGACCTCATGGACTGCAGCACCTCAGGCCTCCCTGCCCGTCACCGACTCCCAGAGTTTACTCAGACTCATTGTAAAGCATCATATGGTCGAAATTGGTTCTGGTGTGTGTGTGTGTGTGTGCTTGTTTTCCCCAGAGTGAGCGCAACGTTTAGACCAGTTCCAAACCACAGGAAGAATCCCCTGGACGGGGGAGCCTGGTGGGCTGCCTGGGGTCACACAGAGTCGGACACGACTGAAGCGACTTAGCAGTAGCGATTTCAGTCTCAATTTTTTCATAGGAATCTCACTAAGTATGAGCTCCAACAGAGTCCGAATGGCTTGCTTGTCAGCAATCAACTGCAGAGCTAAAAACAGCTCTGACTTACTCCTCAAAAGAATTTCGGAGGGTAAGTAACAACAATCAACGGCTGAAAAAATAAACTTTTAGTAATAGTAGTCTTTCTCACTGAAGCAAGTAGTCCAGAATAGGGACTTTTGATTACTGACATCTTTTAAGTGCTTTGGCAAAGCCCAAGTCTCATTTCTATACTTGTTTTATCTGCAGGCATCAAAGTGTCCAGGATTTTCCTGATTTAGCCCTCAGAAAATTAAACTACTATGTTTCACTTGGAGGTATCTATGTATAAGGGAATTCCCAAAGAATAAAATATCCCTCAAAAAAAGTCACCGTTTTTTGATTGCTGGATTCAGAAAGTAGGGAGGGAAGAAGAGATCTGCCATACAAAAGTATTTACTTTTTCTTTTACTATCTTTGACTTTCTCACAGGAAAAATAAATAAAAAAAGAGCCTCAGGATGGGGAGGGGGCGGGGGTGCAGTGGCTGAAAACACCTAATGTGAGATCCTGAGACCAGAAAGTCCTTAACATTGCATAGTCAAAAACCAGTGACTTTTTGTTCCTGCACAGGAGTCCTAAACTAAGAGCTTGTTTCATGGGACTCAAGGAGACAACAATGAAATAACTCTTAAAACTTGCAACTGTCATTTCCCAAACTGCCAGAGAATCTTTTAGGTCCAACCTTCTATCGTTTCTGAAGATCACCTTCCAAAATATTCCACTTGCTGTTTGAAAGTAGCAGCAAAGCTAAATCATGTTTTAAGAAGCACTCTATTTTTAATGCTTTGATTTCATTAGTGCCTGGAGTAAAGCCTCCAGCAGAAACGAGGTAGTCCAACACTAGGGGGAGCCACTGGCCCAGTTCACACTCAGTCTGGACTCCCGCTCTGACAATGAGCAGCCCGCCCCTTTGATTCTCATAAGTCTGAAGAGCCCGCAGGACTGACTACCAGCCCCAGTGCTTAAAAGTGGTGTTACAGGATTCCACAATCTAGAAGAAAGACTTTTTTCTCTAGTGTGTTAGTGTTCTGACATGAACCAAAAATGAAATATACAGCGCAGAGTATACCTTGGCCAACACACTCAAAAAACAAAATTTGCAGGCCTACCCTGAGTTGTGCAGGCAAATTTCTCATAATTCTGCTTTACTCATTACAGAGAGAAAAGTCATCCTGGGTATGGTCATAGCTTTCCCTGAAAAACTAGAAGGAATTTCACAACAGGAAAGAAATTAAGAGAATAAGGAAAAGGTGAGAGAGGATAGAAAGAAAGAAAGGAAAGGAAAAGAGAGTTGGAAAAAAAGTAGATGAAATTAGGGCTTCAGTCATGCTAAAGACTACCAAAATTCACAGATCTATTCACAATGATTAAAAAAAAAAAAACAAAACCCTTGTGAGTTTGTGTTTTTGCTGTTTCTGATGGAACATAGTTGTTCAAAACTGATTTCAAGAGGTAAAGCATTTTTTCAGCCTTTCTCCTATGTAAAACATGGATTCTCACAATGGCTTTAATCGTGATGTTAATGTGATCATGCAATAATGGTGTTTGGTAACAATATTTGATAATAGTGCAAGGCAGCTAGCTGTAAGTTCATATGTGGAGAGGAAGTTTATCTGGAGGCAAGACCACTTAAAGCTGTTTCTTAGGGGTGTTTCTCCCAGTAAGCTATGTGCTTGAGATGGGTGCATTGTTATTCTAGAATTAGAAGGTAGGGCAAAACAAAAGTTGAGATATTAGATTTTTTCTATATATCATTGCTAATATTTTCAAGGATTTAAGTCAAGTCTTTATTTTCTACTTCATTTACTTTCAATGCTGCATGGCTCTTCTTGTTTTTTATTTTTGACTTTATTATTTTCCCTTATTTACAATTATAATTCTTTTATAAATTTTAACATACTCTCTAGATATTTATTCTAAAGCAATGTACTCAAGTTCATACCAACTTAGTCTGTTTCACTAACCAAAGTGAGTATATGTCTTGATCTTGTAAATTTCCAATTAAAAGTACAAAGGTATTTAAAAATACATGTTAATCTATTGTAATTTATCATCTCTATGGCATCTCCTAAATTGCCCACTATGAATATTTTTATTAATTTCTTCTAGATTCTAGTTTTTAGTAAAGATACTAAGATGAAGAAAGATCTCAATAATTGCTGATTGAAATGTCTCATTCTGGGAATTGGAGTACTTCACTTTGCTTTCAACAAATTCTCAAAATTTGCAAGCATCTGGAAACTTACTGCTATAGGAAGAAGCTATTTCCCTTTTAATGATGGATGAAGAATGAATGGACTATAGCTACAAGATGAATAAGTAGTCTAACTTATTTTCAGCTACTATTAAATATCCCAATCTGAATGCTTTTTTTCCCAAATCAGTGGATAGTGGTGAGTACATAATTTTGTTTTCATCTTAAAATAAATATAGCATATTTACTTATATAAAAATTTTAGTTTTATTTTCAAATCATACATAGAAATGAGTCTAGAAAATAATTAACTTGTAAAATATTTAATACTTCTTAATTATGAAAGTATGAACTAGTTTATATTCCATATTTAATCAGAACATTGAAGGATAAAATATACTGTTTTATTTGTATTAGCTTTTTCTGGTCAATAACTAAATTGAGTAACAGAAATACTGTACAGTATTCACTAAGGTAAACTAGCCTACAGTTAGATGTGAGGTCATTTATGATGAGCAAATAATGAATTAGGTAACAATGAGGAAAATTCCGGAAGTTTGAGTTTGTGTGCTTACTAGCAACCACTTTCAACATTTCTGCAAAGCTAGAGAAGGTATCTTCTAATTTAAATTTCTTTAAGAATTATCTATTGTGTAATATACTGTCAACAGGAGGTCAGTTTTAAAGGAATACTACTGATAGCCTGAAAGACTGTGGAAAAGAAATTCTTTTTCCCCTTACACACTGATAGTTCTTATATTTGCATTCCTGCAATTCTTATATTAAAAACATTGGATTAGCAGCAAGAGAGTTGAAAATGGCAGAAGTTGGGAATGACTGCTATTTCTTTTATAATTCCACATGCATAAAGGTAAATATTGTACAACTTATGGTACATATTCCACATGCTTAAGCTTTTTAGTAGAATGAAGGAAAATATGGCAATAGTTTATTTGCATTGCTGAGTCAAAATTTACTATTTTTCCCACAAAATATTGTACATACTTAAACTATGAAGTAAAACCTTATCATGTATTTTTGATATGTTGGGTTTCTCTGAGGAAATCTGGTAATATTTAAAATTATCTGAAACTATCCTTCTATATGCCAGTTACAAGCCTATGGCTTTTCAATCCTCATTGTGGCACTTTTGCCTATATTATGGCTCCTTGAAACATCAAATTACTAATATTAAAGCATATGATATTTTGGTTAATGTGATTCCAGTCATATATCTTCAAATAGTTAAATTCAGGTTCACTATCAAACTCAGTTTAATAAATATAATTGTTTCCCTATTTTGGAATTTATTAATGAAATTATTGAATTTTCCTCTCTCAAAGTAATAGGAAATAATTAATATCATGAAAAAGGCAAAAAATAATACAAATTGGCCAAACAAGAATTCAAGTTTATAAAGTTAAAATAGGAAAAAATGTCTAAGTGATTTGGATTAGTGGATCTCAATGAAGCCAAATAAATGTTGAAATTCAATGTTTGGAGCTTAATGTTCATGTCAGAATGAACCCAGTGAAAGACATGCTGTGTCTAGTTTGAAGCATTTCATCTCTGCTAGGACAACTGAATAGAATCAGCCTCTTAGACTGTAGGAATTAGATCCACTTCCATTACCTGTTACCTTAAGATTAAACCCTGGGATGATAATACATAATAGAACTTATGTTTTGTGTGGGCAGAGAGTTTTGTCTGTTTCACTGCTATATCCTCAAATTCTAAGTTATCAATAAATAATTAAATGAAAAAAAATAATAGCAATCACATTACCTTATCTCCCATAATTTTTTCACCAGATGTGAGAAGGGCATTTTACTCCATTTTTACAGATGAGGAAACTGAGGCACAGAGAGTAATAGATTGATTTTGTAATTATGGGCAAAATAGAGTCAGGCATTCAAATACTGGTTTATGTGGTTTCTGCCTGCTATCCAGGTCTATGAGATCTACAGACCCACCTTAAAAGGGAGAGAGAGTGAAGACAGATAGTAAGAAGGTGGGGGAAAAAAAAATAAGGAACAACCCTGAAACCTGTCAAAAAAGGGATGAGCTTAATAGGATATGTTTACTTTTATTCTATGTCACCCACCCCTCTGCTGAAAAAGGCAATGACCTGCAATTTTCCCAGCTGTTGATCTATGTGTAAAAGATATAAGATAAGCAAAAAATAGCAGCCCGTTCAAATAATCCACATCTGCTTTTGTTGAGATTTAATGATATAAATGTATAAATATATATGTGTGTAATAACTTAGCACAATGTGCTAAATATTTAAAATTCCACAATAAAAAAGTTTAAACTCCATTCACTTTCCCTCTATAAGCACACTAAACAGTATGTCCCTAATCTGAGTAAGAAAACAATTATCTAATAAAAGTTATGATTAATAGAGATAATCTCCACAATTAGAATATGGATGATGATTCTTAAAAATAATTCTGGCTTTCATAAGGAAAATTAGATCCCTCTGTCATTAGTTGTGATCAAGAGTGTCACTGACCTTTTATATATTTATCCTTGTGAAGTTGCTCAGTCGTGTCTGACTGTTTGCGACCCCATGGACTGTAGCCTACCAGGTTCCACCATCCATGGGATTTTCCAGGCAAGAATACGAGAATTTTATCAGTGACTTATGGAATGTACTATTTAATCATTACATTATTTTATCAGTCTCACTAAAATTAGATATTTTGCTAAAATTTAGACTTGATGGTCTTGGATTTGTAGTGTTTTTTAATTTTAATTTGATCTCATACTTTATTTAATTGATTAGTAATCTGTTGTTAAACACTAACATTCATATATCGAGTTTTCTACATGTTTACTTTTTTCTTTTAGGGTTCCCAGTGCCGATTCCGACACTGTGAAGAGGCCCTTGGCAGTGATACAGTGTGCTCGTTATGGAGAGAGGGAAAATGTTTAGATCCACTTTGCAGATTTAGACACATGGAAATGCAGGTAGAATTATTCAACATTATCATGTTTGTTATAAGCATCTCCTTCTGATAATACTGAACTCTGTATTCTTACAACACATTAGAAAAGAAATTATTCTTTCCTCCAATGACTTAATTTCAGGCATTTTATACTTTGCTCAACTTAAATTCTTAAAAAAATGGGCAAATGTGTTTGAGGAGTACCCATTGCATCTTTAAATAACAGAACTTAGAAACAGCTTCCCTGGTGGCTCAGAGGTTAAAGCGTCTGCCTCCAATGCAGGAGACCCGGGTTCGATCCCTGGGTTGGGAAGATCCTCTGGAGAAGGAAATGGCAATCCACTCCAGTATTCTTGCCTGGAGAATCTCATGGACGGAGAAGCCTAGTAGGTTACAGTCCACGGGATCGCAAAGAGTCGGACACGACTGAGCGACTTCACCTTTAGAAACGGAGCCTAGAAACACACACAATAGTCAGTCAGCAGTTACAGTAGTTGTTGTCATGTTGTGTTGCAGCACATTGTATTTACTGTGATTATGCATCTCATCATTACATTTGCCTCACCTCCTTTATCTAGCAAAACTGCAGTATTTCATGCTTCTGGGAAACTCAGCCTCTTGGTTGTGTGAAGATCAGTTGTATCTTTTATCACAGCAAACCTCGAAATATCAATGGATTATTTTTGCCACCAAGCAGCAGTGAGTATATTCTTTGAATAACATGGTTATACCATATTGTAATCTGATTTTGGAATAGCAGCATAGAATAACATATTTAAATAAAGTATGGGAAGGTGAGTAATACAGTGTAATCAGCAGTGGATGATTTAGGATGGTTATCTCAAGAATTAGGAGAATGAGCCGTCAAGTGGCTAACCAAACGGAATGGCCAGTTAGTTAAATTTCTCCAACCATGTTTCTAAAGTGGATTTTAGTCATGTGAAAAATGAGATGACTGCTGCCCTCACTGGATAGAGGGGAGCTGTCTCAGCAACTCATCACATGACTGGAGCAAAGCTAGGAGGTTCTGGCCTCACCACTGCTCCCTGTAAATGTACAGAAACCTCTCATACATGGGGAGAGCAAGGGCATGCTCTGGTTTGCACACTTCTGCTTCTAGAAGAGCAGCTGGATGTGTGGTTCTTCCTAAGACTTCATTTGTGGGGAAGATGCTAAATAAGTGGCACCCTTCAAACCAACCAAATGCTACTGAGACTCTACCGTGTGGTGAACCTTAAACTAAGTTATGGGAAAAGGGGTACAGAAGACACCGTGTTCTGTAACAGTAAATGGCAAGAACTTTGAAAAGTTGGGAGAGTCAGGTTTCACTGATGCTATAGCCACTTCACTCTCCTGCTATGGCCACCGTATTTCTTATAATGGAATTATTCTAGAAATGAGTTTACAGAGTATCAGTCCTTTGTATTTGAAAATTTGGCTTCAGATAATCCTTGGCAAATGAATGATTAAAAACCACGTCTCTTTGTTTTAGTCTTCTGGAAAATGCTGCTCTCAGAGCATTCATCATACATGTAATACCTGGATCAATGTTTTTCTTCACTAGACTGTAAACATCACAAGGATGGGGCTCATAGCTAGTTTCCCTACCAATGCTTAGCACAATGTTGGGAGCCCAGACGCTCAGTAAAATTGGATGCTTGGATAGATGGATAGGACATATGGGTAGAACGTAAAGGAGAAAGGGATGGCAGAGGATGAGATGGTTGGATGGTATCAGTGACTTAATGGACATGAGCTTGAGGAAGCTCCAGGAGTTGGTGATGGACAGGGAAGCCTGGTGTGCTGCAGTCCATGGGGTCACAAAGAGTCGGACATAACTGAGTAAACTGACCTAATAGATGTATAGATGACTACTGAAGGTAACCTACTGGGATGAAAGTTATTACACCTACTAAGTGGTTAACTGGTCCCATTGGTTAACTTCTAGCGTGATTTTATTTCCTTAAGAACATTGTATTAAATTCTCTCTATATAGTGTGCTAGTCTACTTCCTAGTGGTCTAAGGGTAAAGTTGCTTCTTTCAAACTGATTATTTCAGTACTAGAAGAAGGACTGCATCTCTGAGGGCAAAGGAAGGGTAGAATGTCTCTGTAACAAATAGTGGGCGCCCAGCTGTAAGACATGTCCTCAGCTAAGTTCTCTAGGGATACATTTCATTATTCTCTTATATTAGACATAGAATCACATGTCAAAACTGCTCCTGACTCTTAGAATAAGCTTTCCCTTCTCTTGATAGGGTCAAACCAGACCCATGAACTGGTTTTGGAAGGACCAGATCCTTCTCCGAGCTGTTCTATTTGCATCATGAGAGGAGATAAGCTCTGCTTTCTCTTTGCCACTTCCCTATCATTTTCTCAGGTATATTTCTTCACTACATCTATTGTTTGTCTGACTCCTTTCTATAGAATGAAAATTCTGTAAGAACAGGAATCTTTGTTTACTGATAAATCCCAACCACCAAACATAGAAACAGAGTATTACCTTTCACATAGTGGCCAATTCTATTCCAGGAAGTCCTGAGAAGTATTTATTCAGGTTAAGTAAGGTAATAAGGATTCAGTTTCCAGGCTGTAGGAAACTACTACCCTGGAGAAGAAAACGGCAGTATTCTTGCCTGGAGAATCCCATGGACAGAAGCCTGGCAGGCTACAGTCCGTGGGGTTGCAAGAGTCAGACACGACTTAGTGACTATACCCCCACCATCACAGAACACTACTAAGCTCATCTGAATTATGTATTAAGCTACTGCATCATCTATTCATTCTAAGAATATTTCAATACCTCAGAAGTTATAATGTGATCTTTTGTAGACCTAATATTTCCTAAAATATTTCCAGGAACATCTACCTACCAGGTTCATATTAACCAAAACCAGGAAAATAAATCATCTCACCTTGGATAAAAATTAAGTTACAAAGTTATAACTTATTAAAATCTACCTTTATGTTTCAGTGGGTACATGTGATTAACAAATTCAGGGTAGGATTATGACAGGGTTTTTTTGGTAGCAAAATACATGGCATTGTGTAATTCATGTGTAAGTTTGTATCCAGTTGAAATAAGATAAAATCTAGGTATTTAAATGCATAAACTATGTCCATCAGAGAAGGCAATGGCACCCCATTCCAGTACTCTTGCCTGGAAAATCCCATGGACAGAGGAGCGTGGTGGGCTGCAGTCCACGGGGTCATTGAGTCGGACTCCACTGAGCGACTTCACTTTAACTTTTCACTTTCATGCATTGGAGAAGGAAATGGCAACCACTCCAGTGTTCTTGCCTGGAGAATCCCAGGGACGGGGGAGCCTGGTGGGCTGCCGTCTATGGGGTTGCAGAGAGTCGGACACGACTGAAGTGACTTAGCAGCAGCAGCAGCAGCAGCAGCAGCAGCATGTGGTCCATATTAAGTAGGTGAGTTGCAGCCACAGCTATGCTATCTGAGTTACCAGCTGTGCTCTTCCAGAATGAGGTGTTTGCCGAAAGCAATTTCCCATTAGTTAATTTGCCATTGTCTGTTATCTTTAAGGACTAAGTTCAATTATCAGGAGTCTGACATTTTTTTTGTCTGGACGTGTAAAACTGCCAGTTAGTCTTTTTGCAATTTAAACTTTAATCTGCTAACAAATTTTTAAAAAGGTCTTGGACTCTTTTCCAAAAGATTTCATTCAAATGTTGCTAAACCAGACATTTTCAAAGGTGGCCTAATCCCTCTGGTTATCATCTCTAAGTTTAGAAGCAAATAGCTATTAACACCAAATGATAGTGCTAAGAAAAACATAGCTCAGTTAATATTTGCTCTGATTATAAGAATTTGCTAGGCATTTCTGAGTACATTTTGCGTTTTCTTTGCGAGCTTGGTGGGTTCTTGTTCTTTCTCCCATGGTACGCAGTAGACGTTAGTGTACCCAAACAAAGTGTTCCTCTTAAGACTTAACTCCTTAAATTTTGCTACAGATAATTTATTCAAAACAGAGTAGCTCAAACATTGAAGCAAATGCTCATCTCCTTGATTATTTGCCATGTTATTCTAAAATGAATACCTGAAAGGATAATTTGATTTTTGTTTATTCTGAGTCACTGTCTTGGAGATGCCTTGGACAACTGACTATCTGACCACATTAAATGAAGCTTGGATCAGCTCATTTTACAAGGTCTTGCCTAAATGAATATGTGTACATGACCTTTTCATTATGTCTTAAAAAATCATTGTCTCGTATGTTTTTTTAATAATTTAACAAACACCTTGACTTGAATATTTGAGTCAGTAAAACATAGACTAGTTTTGTGTGTGTGTGTGGATAAGACACATAGTAAGACAACTATTAATAGTTATAAGAGGAAAAACTGTTCACATCAGTTCTTTCTTTTTCGGGGAAAGAGGAGAGGGGTTGAGCAAGTGTCTTAAACCAAATGATGGTTACCCCTGTAACAATTTGGGTTTGGATGGGAGACTCCTCATCCTAACTGGACACTGTCTGCTCTCATCAATGAGCACGGTACTTCTGGAAGTGAGGGTAGGTGCTTCCTGCTGGCTCAGCTGGTAAAGAACCCATCTGCCAATGCAGGAGATGCTGGAGACTGGATTTGATCTCTGGGTCGGGAAGATCCCCTGGAGAAGGAAATGGCAACCCACTCCAATATTCTTGCCTAGGAAATTCCATGGACAGAGGAGCCTGGCAGGCTACAGTCCATGAGGTCACAAAGTGTCAGACATGACTGAGCACATGCATGCTTCATACTCAAGTATTAGTTCCCAGGCCTAACATTTGTTAGTCATATCTGAGATGTCCACAGACTTTCTCTTTAAGGCTTTATAAACTAAAAATGTAATCAATTTTTTTAAAAAATGAAGTAGGATTATGAGAAATGAGAAAATCTCATATCCTCAGTTTTCAAATAATAGAGTTTTCTGTGTGGCACGCCCATCCTGAGTACTCTGCATGCCTAATTTTATTTAATCCTCACAAAAATCTAAAAATAGTATTCTTATCGTACAGATGAGGAAAATGAAGCCCAGATAGGTTAAATATCTTAGGTGACATAATATATCTCATAACTCGAAGTACCTGACTTCAAACACAATTCTGACTCTAAAACTGCTTAACAACCCGAGCCTTGGCATTTCAAGCATAACCAGTTCTTTTGGTAATTTCAGAGGATCCACCCATGAGACCACCTAATCTGGCTTCCTCCTTCTAAGGGGCAAATGCTTTTCCACCCTACCCCACAGCCTTTCTTTCAAAGCTATTAACGTTGTTTACATATAATAAAAGGTGCCCTTTCCCCTTTAATTTACATTAAACAGTAGAATACTGCTAACCTTTCTGATTTATGTGTATTTCCATTAAATAAGTTTTCTTCTTTCTTTCTCTTTTTCTGTTTACTTCTGGCC
The DNA here is from genome assembly GCA_006408695.1 of Aepyceros melampus. Taxonomy (NCBI): domain Eukaryota; kingdom Metazoa; phylum Chordata; class Mammalia; order Artiodactyla; family Bovidae; genus Aepyceros; species Aepyceros melampus. The sequence continues at coordinate 42,953 of SJXQ01006332.1, read as the reverse complement.
ACACATAGGTGGGGCTTGTTCCCTTTAACCATCTGAATCCAGGAAGACCAGGTACCCCGAATCATGTTTCTCAAACCTGGCTCCCCTTTAGAATTATCTGGGGAGCTTGAAACAACAGCAGTAACTAAAAAAAAAAAAAAACAAAAAAACAAAAAACCCAACCCATCCCCCCAAGCCATTCCTATCACAACTTAGTTCAGTTCAGTCATTCAGTCCTGTCCAACTCTTTGCAACCCCATGAACTGCAGCAGGCCAGGCCTCCCTGTCCATCACCAACTCCTGGAGTCCACCCAAACTCATGTCCATTGAGTCAGTGATGCCATCCAACCATCTCATCCCCTGTTTTCCCCTTCTCCTCCTGCCCTCAATCTTTCCGAGCTTAAGGGTCTTTTCAATGAGTCAGGTCTTCGCATCAGGTGGCCAAAATATTGGAGTTTCAGCTTCAACATCAGTCCTTCCAATGAACACCCAGGACTGATCTCATTTAGGATGGACTGGTTGGATCTCCTTGCAGTCCAAGGGACTCTCAAGAGTCTTCTCCAACACCACAGTTCAAAAGCATCAATTCTTCTGCACTCAGTTTTTTTTATAGTCCAACTCTCAATCCATACATGACCACTGGAAAAACCATAACCTTGACTAGACGGACCTTTGTTGACAAAGTGATGTCTCTGCTTTTTAATATGCTGTCTAGGTTGATCATAACTTTCACTCCAAGGAGTAAGCATCTTTTAATTTCATGGCTGCAATCACCATCTGCAGTGATTTTGGAGCCCCAAAAAATAAAGTCTGACACTGTTTCCACCTTTTCCCCATCTATTTGCCATGAAGTGATGGGACCGGATGCCATGATCTTCATTTTCTGAATGTTGAGCTTTAAGCCAACTTTTTTCACTCTCCTCTTTCACTTTCATCAAGAGGCTCTTTAGTTGTTCTTCACTTTCTGCCATAAGGGTGATGTCATCTGCATATCTGAGGTTATTGATATTTCTCCCGGTAATCTTGATTCCAGCTTGTGCTTCATCCAGCCCAGCATTTCTCATGATGCATTCTGCATATAAGTTAAATAAGCAGGGTGACAATATACAGCCTTGATGTACTCCTTTTCCTATTTCCTATTACCACTTAAGCCAATAGTTAAATTCATGAGTGTTAGAGCTGAGCCTTCAGTGTACTTTTCTAGCTCCAGCTTTTTATTTAAAAAATGTTCAACCTACAAAAATGTTGCAGAATAGTTCAATGAACACCCAACCATGTACTCTTCACCAGGTTTAACCAATTTATCAATTTATTTTCTCTTCTCCCTCTATTGTACCATGGACAGAGGAGTCTGGTAGGCTGCAGGGATCATGAAGAGTTGGACACGACTGAGTGACTTCACTTTCACTTTTCACTTTCATGCATTGGAGAAGGAAATGGCAACCCACTCCAGTGTTCTTGCCTGGAGAATCCTAGGGACGGGGGAGCCTGGTGGGCTGCTGTCTATGGGGTCGCACAGAGTTGGACACGACTGAAGAGACTTAGCAGCAGCAGCATACACAAAAAATGTACAAACATATATTTCTGTCCTTATTTTTGCACCATTTGAATGTTAGTTGCAAATATCATGACACTTTATCTCTAAAGCATTGACATAGATCTCCTATATTTAACAACACTCTCAGATATAACCATGGGCTTCTGAAGTGGTGCTAGTCCCACCTACCAATGCAGAGACACAGGTTCAATCCCTGGGTTGGAAAGATCCCCTGGAGTAGGAAATGGCAAGCTGCTCCATTATTTTTGCTGGAAAATCCCATGGGCAGAGGAGTCTGATGGGTGATAGTCCATGGGACCACAAAGAGTTGGATGCAGCTAAGCACATGTATACCTAACCACACTACACACAACCATCACATATAGAAAATTTGTTTACATATCCCACTATTATTGAATAATAATTTAGTATTTATCATCTATTTATGTTATTTTGTCGCTAAGAGTTGGACTCAACTGAGCGACTTCACTTTCACTTTTCACTTCCATGCATTGGAGAAGGAAATGGCAACCCACTCCAGTGTTCTTGCCTGGAGAATCCCAGGGACGGCGGAGCCCAATGGGCTGCCATCTGTGGGGTCGCACAGAGTCAGACACAACTGAAGCGACTTAGCAGCAGCAGCAGCAACAGCAGCCTTCGGTAAGTACAGACCTTGCTCTTGTGAACATTAAAACAAAATAGACCACAACGACCTAAATATGAGCTAAAATTATAAAATTCTTATAAGAAACTATAGACTACTCAAACAATTCTTAGTTATGACACCAAAAGAAAAACAAGCAGTAAAAAAATTAATTGGATTTCATCAAATTAGAAACTTTTGTGTTTCAGAGAATATCATCAAGAAAGTAAAAATACAACCCACAGAATGAGAGAAAATATTTGCACCTTTTATACAAGCATCTTATATCCAGAATATATGAAGAACTCTTGTAGCTCAGTAATATAAAGACAATTCCATTACAAAATGGGCAAAGAATCTGAATATACATTTCTCAAAGATATAAAAATGGCTGAAAGATATATACCTCTGAATGCAGAGTTCCGAAGAATAGGGAGGAGAGATAAGAAAGCCTTTGTCAGTGATCAATGCAAAGAAAACAATAGACTGGAAAGACTAGCGATCTCTTCAAGAAAATTATAGACACCAAGTGAACATTTCATGCAAAGTTGGGCACAATAAAGGACAGAAATGGTATGGACTTAACAGAAGCAGAAGATATTAAGAAGAGGTGGTAAAAATACATGAAGAACTATACGAAAAAGATCTTAAACCCAGATAACCACAATGGTGTGATCACTCACCAAGAGCCAGACATCCTGGAATGTGAAGTCAAGTGGGCCTTAGGAAGCATCACTACAAACAAAGCTAGTGGAGGGGATGGGATTCCAGTTGAGCTATTTCAAATCCTAAAAGATGATGCTGTTAAAGTGCTGCACTTAATATGCCAGCAAATTTGTAAAACTCAGCAGTGGCCACAGGACTGGAAAAGGTCAGTTTTCATTCCAGTCACAAAGGCAATGCCAAAGGATGTTCATACTACTGCACAATTGCACTCACCTCACCTGCTAGCAGAGTAATATTCAAAATTCTCCAAGCCAGGCTTCAACAGTATGTGAACCAAGAACTTCCAGATGTTCAAGCTGTATTTAGAAAAGGCAGAGGAACCAGAGATCAAATTGCTAACATCTGTTGAATCATAGAAAAAGCAAGAAAATTCCAGAAAAGCACCTACTTCTACTTCATTGACTACACTAAAGCCTATGACTGTGTGGATCACAACAAACTGGAAAATTCTTCAAGAGGTGGGAATGCCAGAACACCTTACCTGCCTTCTGAGAAGTCTGTATGCAGGTCAAGAAGCAACAGTTAGAACTGGACATGGGACAACAGACTGGTTCCAAATTGGTAAAGGAGTACCTCAAAGCTGTATATTGTCACCCTGCTTATTTAACTTATATGCAGAGTATATCATGCAAAATGCCAGGCTAGATGAAGCACAAGCTGGGATCAAGATTGCTGGGAGAAATATCAATAACTTAAGATATGCCAATGACATCACCCTTATGTCAGAAAGGGAAGAAGAACTAAAGGGCCTCTTGATGAAAGTGAAAGAAGAGCGTGAAAAAGCGGCTTAAAACTCAACATTCAAAAAACTTTAAGATCATGACATCTAGTCCCATCACTTCATGGCAAATAGATGGGGAAACAGTTTTATTTTCTTTGACTGCAAAATCACTGCAGATGGTGACTGCAGCCATGAAATTAAGACACTTGCTCCTTTGAAGAAATGCTATGACCAACCTAGACAGCATACTACAAAGCAGAGACATCACTTTATTGACAAAGATCAGTCTAGTCAAAGCTATGGTTTTTCCAGTAGTCATGTATGGATATAAGAGTTAGGCCATAAAGAAAGCTGAGTGGTGAAGAATTGATGGTTTTGAATGTGGTGTTGGAAAAGACTCTTGAGAGTCCCTTGGACAAGAAAGAGATCAAACCAGACAATCCTAAAATAAACCAGTCCAGAATGTTCATTGGAAGGACCGATACTGATGCTGAAACTCCAATACTTTGGCCACCTGATGTGAAGAAGTGATTCACTGGAAAAGACCCTGATGCTGAGAAAGTTTGAAGGCAGGAGGACAAGGAAACAACAGAGGATGAGATGGTTGGAGGACATCACCAACTCGATGGACATGAGTTTGAGTAAGCTCTCGGAGTTGGTGGTAGACGGGGAAGCCTGGCATGCTAGGCTTTGTGACCATAGGGTCACAAAGAGTTGGACACAACTGAGCAGCTGAACTGAATAAGCTCATGCAAAGATTCTCATTTGTAACTAACCATTAGATCAATGTAAGTCAAAACCATGAGATATCACTCCTATCTATTCAGATGGTTTAATCAAAGAGATAATAAGATTTGACAAGAATATGGAGAGATTGGAATCTTCATACATTTCAGATAGGAATGTGAAAGTGAAGTCGCTCAGTCATGTCCGACTCTTTGCAGCCCCATGGACTGTAGCCTCCATCCATGGGATTTTCCAGGCAAGAGTACTGGGTGGATTGCCATTTCCTTCTCCAAGATAGGAATGTAGATGGTGCAGTTTTGGAAAGCAGTCTGGCAGTTCCTCAAAAGAGTGAATGTAGATCACTGTGTGTGCACATGCAGGTTGCTTCAGACATTACAGCTCTTCCTGACGCTAAGCATTGTAGCCCACCACATTCCTCTGTCCATGAGATTCTCCAGGCAAGAATACTGGAGTGGGTTTCCATGCCCTCCTCCAGGGGATCTTCCCGACCCAGGGATCGAACCCATGTCTCTTATGTCACCTGAATTGGCAGGTGGGTTCTTTACTGCTAGAGCCACCTAGGAAGCCCCCAGGATCACCATATGTCCTACTTACTCACTTCTAAGTATATATCCAAGAAATGTGAAAACATATGTCCTCACGAAACTTGTACAACAATAAATATTCATACTAACATTATTTAAAACAACTAAAAACGTGGAAATAAACCAAGTGTCCATCATTTGATGAATGGAAAAATTGTGGTATATGCACACAGTGAAATGTTATTTGACTATTAAAAAACACTGTGATAGGACTTCCCTGGTGGTCCAGTGGCTAAGACTCAGTGCTCTCAATCCAGGGGACCCAGGTTTAATCCATGGTCAGGGAACTAGATCCCATATGCTGCAACTAAAGATTCCCTCATGCTGCAACAAAGAGCCAGTGTGGCCAAATAAACATTTTAAAAGCACAACACTATGGTAAGTTGAAGAAGTCATGTACAAAGGACTACGTACTGTATGATTTCATTTATATGAAATATCCAGAATAGGCAAATCCATATAAACAGAAAGTATACTAGTGCTTGTACGGCTGGAGACATCGGGCAGACATGAACAGTAACTGCTAATAGGTGTGGGTTTCTTTTTTGAGGGGATCAAATATCCTAAAATTGATCATGGCAATATTTGCACACCTCTATGAATATACTAAAAAAAAAAGTTTAAATGTGTGAATTGTATAGTATATGAATCTCAAGAAAGCGTTTAAAAAATGGGACTAACATTTACTGTTTTGAGTGTTCAGTGAAGCTTTTCTTTGCAGCTAATGACAAGTCTTGGGAATAGGTATTTAGAATAGCTGAAAAGTTCTGTTTAAACCATCTTTTTCCTTCAGAATTTCTTACTAGCGCTCTCTTTTCACTGATGCCAGGAGACTTTTTTTTTTCAAGAATGACATAGTCTTTAACAAGAGTCTAGAAGTGGAGGAAGCAAAAATTTTCAATAAAAATGCTTAACTACCGACATAATCTATCATGCATGTGAATTCAGACCATTCCAATGTAAACCCCAGTAGCACTCTTTCTAATACCATGTGTATTTGTTTCCTGTTACTGCTGTAATAAATTACCCCTAACCAAGTGGCTTCAACAACTCAATTTTATTAGCTTATAGTTTAGGAATTGGATGAAATATCTCTGAATTAAAATTAAGTTGTCTCCAGGGCTGCATTCCTTCTGGAGATTCTGAGGAAGAACCTACTTACTTACCTTTTCCAGTTTCTAGAGGTGTTCATTATTTCTTGGTTCATGTCCCCCTTCCTCCAAGTTCAGAATCAGCAATGGGTAGTCAAGTCTTTCTGACACTGCATTATTCTGACCTAGCTTCCACTGTCACATCTGTTCCTCTGCAACTCTCCTCTGCTTCCAAAGGACCACCTGAATAATCAAGGATAATTTGCTAATATTGGGGTCAGCTGATTAGCTGTCTTAACTCCTCCTTCCTGTATATAGTGTATATATATATATAGTGTATACACAGGTTTCAGCAATTAAAACTTGGAAATCTTTCAGTTCAGTTCAGTCGCTCAGTCGTGTCCCACTCTTTGTGACCCCATGAATCGCAGCATGCCAGGACTCCCTGTCCATCACCAACTCCTGGAGTTCACTCAGACTCACGTTCATCGAGTCAGTGATGCCATCCAGCCACCTCATCCTCGGTCGTCCCTTTCTCCTCCTGCCCCCAATCCCTCCCAGCATCAGGGTCTTTTCCAATGAGTCAACTCTTCGCATGAAGTGGCCAAAGTACTGGAGTTTCAGCTTTAGCATCATTCCTTCCAAAGAAATCCCAGGGTTGATCTCCTTCAGAATTTTGGGAGGCCGTTATTTTGCCTATTACAACAGATTTTCTAGCAATGTGTATAAATCAAGGTAATGTAAAAAGCCTTATGGGTTCCTGGTGGTTCAATTAATCAGTAAAAGGGGATTTTTCCTTTGGGCAATGTGCTGTATAGAAAATTTTGGCATGAGTAAAGGGTTGTTGTTCAGTTGCTAAGTCATGTCCAACTCTTTGTGACCCCATGCACGGCAGCATGCCAGGCTATCCTATCCACCTTTATTTTGTAAAGTAGAGAAAAGGCTATTATGGACTGAGGCCTATTCTCAGGAAATTTTAGGTGAAATAGATGTGGAAATTAAGAATTTGGAATACAATTGGTCGTTTTCAGGGCTTCTCTGGTGGCTCAGATGGTAAGAATCTGCCTGCAGTGTGAGGAGACCTGAGTTTGATCCCTAGGTCAAGAAGATCCCCTGGAGAAGGGAAAGACTACCCACTCCAGTATCCTTGCCTGGAATATTCCATGGGCAGAGGAGCCTGGCAGGCTTTCAAATTATTGTGATGGCAAACCTGCTAAAAGGCTTCCCATGACCTTGGACCCCAGATAGATGATCCTTGATTTGGGTGTGGTTTCCAGACTTGACTGATTTTGCAATTATCTGAGACATTTGAAAAATAGCATCAGATTTCCAGACTTTAATCTCGACCTTCAGAATCAGAAGTTTGGAAAACAGAGACAGAAAAGATGATTTGAATAATTTCTTCAGTTGATTCTGATATTTAGCCACATTTGGTAACTATTGGCTTGAAAAATAAAGGGACTCAAATAAGTAATGATTGAAGATAATGTGTTCACTAGCTTTTTCTATTATTTGCTGGTTAGTTTTGAAGGTTACAGAACATTTAAATATGACCTAGAACTTTGTTCAATCTGACCAATGTGGAGCCAATAGAGAAATCTGAAGGTATTATTATCACTTCCAAGTCATCAACCCCCAACCACAGAAAACTGGAACCTCTGAATTTTTTTCCTCTTTTAAACATGTATACTCTGACATTATAAGTTATGTCTTATATGAGTTTACCTTTTTAAATTGTCATAATGTGATTAACTAAGTTATTCTTATCCCGTAGATGTAATGGAAGAATACAGTAATGCTTGTGATCACTTTGTGTTTATACCAAAGTATGATATATACCAAATTGTGGTTATATTTACTATCTAAAGTCTATGAATTAGCACATTTCCACATCTTACCAGCAAAATGCTGATTTTTATGTTAGTTTAATAACTTTTCTAGAAATAAGACATCTTTTAACAAAATATGCATTTAATCAAGAGGACAATAGTTAATCATTGAACATGTGCCAAAAGGTATATCTTGAAGACTAAAATGTTGCCTTTTCTCTATAGATATCACACTACAGAAAGAAACTCAGGAAGGAATTCCACCCCCAACCCAAAGTCAGGAAACTCTAAAACCTCAGGAGAATATATCACGACCCATTCATAATCCCTTAGTTTTAAAAACTAACTTTGAGGAAGAGGAGAAGGAAGAAGGTGAACAAAATGGTGAGTAAACCTTTTCTCACATTTATAGTGCACATTCAAAAACTTAATGATATTTTCTGCATACTTGTTTAACTTTTAGAAGTTTATAATTAATATATAAGGCAGATTTTGGTGAGAAAATAGCTTTAATTTTATTAAATATATTAAATTCATTATGTTCTAATTTGTTCAACATCCACACATATGTTTATCATTGTTTGGATTGAAAGTTTTTTGTATGATGGCTAGGAGACAGATCTCATGTTTAAATATGCACAGTTGCTTGTAGGTAAGGCAATGGCACCCCACTCCAGTACTCTTTCCTGGAAAATCCCATGGATGGAGGAGCCTGGTGGGCTGCAGTCCATGGGGTCGCTGAGAGTTGGACGCGACTCAGTGACTTCACTTTCACTTTTCACTTTCATGCATGGGAGAAGGAAATGGCAACCCACTCCAGTGTTCTTGCCTGGAGAATCCCAGGGACGGTGGAGCCTGGTGGGCTGCTGTCTATGGGGTCGCACAGAGTCGGACACGACTGAAGTAACTTAGCATACTAATACATGTTTTATTTGTGTATAACTTAACATTGATAATATGATTTATATAATCATATAAATGTACATATAACAACATTATCTATTTATATGTAACAACATTGACATACATAAGTATCAATCTATCTGTCTCACATTTAATCCTTGAAGCTATAGAGATCAATAGAGTAGTTTGTAATGTGTAAAGCATTATCATCTGCATTATCCCAGTAATCCTTACCAGCATAAAGAAGACTAGAATCCAGGTCTTACATTGTAGTCCATCTTATTCCTCTCATATCACCACAGCCCTGCAGTGCCAATAAGTATATACAAACAAGATAAACATCCAGAAAAATAAACTCTAAGTCTGTCTCTGCCCTGGAATTTGTCCTTGTATGGAGACTCAGAATGTGGGCACATTGAAAAAACTGAAATGTTACATTTTTTTCTGAAGCTATCTTACTACAGAAAGATAGTTAAGAGGGAATTCCCCCTCTTATCTAGAGTCAGACTCCCTGAAACCTCAGGAGGATATATTACAACCCAATCATCATCCTTTAATTTTAAAACTAACTTTGAGGAAGAATAGGAAAAAGGAAATATGTCACTTTCTGCTGTTTAGCTCTATGTCTCCCACCCCAACATCCTCCTTCTGCAGACAAACATAATCTCAAATGTGAACCTGTATGTCCAGCCTCTCATCTCAAGACACATAATGTATAGTCATTTTTCTCTTGACTGATTCTTTCTAAAACAAAATATAGCAATAAGAAACATTTGTTAGTACACAAATTATTGACTTTAAATGTTTTTAAAACAGTAATCCTTTTATGAGGACAATGTGTGGGATTTTTCATTCTGGTTTATAAATTTTCAGATTATTTGGCTTTGGGACAATTTAATTTAAAAAAAATATATCCTATAGATGCTTCTAGTTTATGGACAAAGACTCCTGAAGAAATTGAAGAAAAAAGAGCAATAAAGGAGATGTGTTATAAATCTGGTAAGAAATTCAAACATTTGTATATTTTCTAATATTTGATGTAGAAGTATACTAACCATTCATTTTCTTGTGGGAGATTAGGTGAATACTACAGAGTTCATACTCCTTCAGATATTTCATCATCCAAAAGCATAGCCTCTACAGTGGAAAAAGAGATAGAAAAGTCTTTGGAAAGTAGCAGTGAATTGCAAGAAGGTAAGGAATGAAAAGGAAGCTTTTCAAGGTGGTGAATACTTGGTGTGATAGGCTGTGAATTATTAAGTATGTACTGGAGTCAAATGATAAATAATACATCAGATTTGAGAATGAGAAGGAAACGATTTTATTTCATAACCTAAATTTAATATGAAAAGCTGCTATTAATGTAATCATATTTTCCCAGAGGAACCACAGAATGAATAGACTACATAAACTATGGTGACACTACATATCCCATGCAGTAATTCTGTAAATAGCTTGGTTTCACCACTTCATTTGTCTATGAAAATACATCTCCCTATAAATCAAGTGTAGGTTTTAATTTTTAGAAGTAGAATGGACAACTTAGCCCTAGAAGGACAAAAGGGAGATCACGGAATCATGTTAGTGGCAGGACAAGTGTATATTTGTTCACTGAATGAGTGCTTCCTGTGTACCAGCCAATTTCAAGGGCAACACAGGTGAATAATAACAAGGCTGTGCCTTTTATGGATATTATGTTCTGGTGAATCTAACTTTTCTGTTGGTGAATGTTTTGCTCTTGAAGGCAAGATAAAAAGAACATTATTTTCTGGATATAAAACAAGGAACTCAGAGAAAAATCCATGGATGCCATGGGTTTAAGTAGTTTACTTGCCTCTGAGATGAGCTTAAAAAAAAAAAAAAAAAGCTTTATAGCAGTAAGGGAAATCAGAATTCTTTCCTCCTCTTAGATTCCAAAAAGACAGTTGGAAAAGATTCCCAGGATCAAGATGAATATAAGATAAAGAGTAGAATGTCTGTTTTTCAAGTATGTGTGGCAAACCATTTAAACATATATGGCAGTAGGTGGCAGCAACATACTGTCAAACGGTAGAACAGTCAAAAAAACCCAAGCTGATAGGTGGGAGCCAGCTAGTGAAGGACAGATTGTCCGAATTACAGAGACAAGGGCTTCCCAGGTGGCACCAGTGGTAAGAAGCTCCCTGCCAACGCAGAGTACACAAGAGACATGAGCTTTATCCCTGGGTAGTGAAGATCCCCTGGAGAAGGAAATGACACAAACAAGAAAAACAAAACAAGGTCAAACATGTTAGCAATGCGTATTAAACATGTCAGATATAAAGACAGTTATATGCATTTTCACTTTATATTATGGTCTTAAAAAGCTTTTTACTTTTAAATAATTCCAGTTAATTCATGAACCCTCTTTACCCAGATTTCCCCAAATGTTAGCACTTTACACATTTGATTTTTTCATTCCCTTTCTCTCTCTCAGTATACACATTGTTGTTATTTTTTTCAAATTGTTTGAGAGTAAGTTGCAGGCTTACATAACTTTCACACAAATGTGGTATAAATACCAATATCAGAAGATTACTGCTGCTGCTGCTGCTGCTAAGTCGCTTCAGTCGTGTCTGACTCTATGTGACCCTATAGATGGCAGCCCACCAGGCTCCCTGTCCCTGGGATTCTCCAGGCAAGAACACTGAAGTGGGTTGCCATTTCCTTCTCCAATGTGCGAAAGTGAAAAGTGAAAGTGAAGTCGCTCAGTCGTGTCTGACTCTTACTAGTGATATAATATTATTTACAAACCTAAAAAAAAGTTTCACCAATTGTGCCATCAATGTTCTTTATACTAAAATGAAGTCTCCCTGATTTAGAATCCAGTTCAGAATCACAGAATCTGAGCCTTCCCTGGTGGCTCAGAGGGTAAACCATCTGCATACAATGCCGGAGACCCGGGTTTGACCCCTGGGTCGGGAAGATCTCCTGGAGAAGGAAATGGCAACCCGCTCCAGTACTCTTGCCTGGAAAAATCCCATGGACAGAGGAGCCTGGTAGGCTACAGTCCATGGGGTCACAACGAGTCGGACACAACTGAGTTATTTCACTTTCAGAATCACAATTATGTCACATTACCATAGCTCCTTTATTCTCCTTTTAATATTTTATTTTAGGAGAAAATTATCTAAAAATGTATAAAGAAAATGGAGAGGCTTTAATTATCCGTATAATTAGCATTTTTCAATCAGTGAAGTGAGTGAAGTTGCTCAGTCGTGCCCGACTCTTTGCGACCCCATGGACAGTAGCCTGCACCAAGCTCCTCCGTCCATGGGATTTTCAAGGCAAGAGTACTGGAGTGGGTTGCCATTTCCTTCTCCAGGGAATCTTCCCAACCCAGGGATCGAACCCAAGTCTCTCACATTGTAGACAGAGGCTTTACCGTCTGAGCCACCAGGGAGTAGATCCTAATACATTTTACTCAGTTTATTCATGGTGAGTAGATAAAAACAAAAGAAATCCATCAACTAAATTAAATATATATATACACTATAGCATTAGATTTCTCACATTTTTTAACTGCCACTTGTTACATTATCCACACAAGAAAATAAACTTCCCTTCTGCTTTCCTGATAATTATAAATTGGCTTAAAATGTATATAGCACCTAATGGTTTCTTGAATGATTTTTTTTTTTTTAATTTCTAGGGGATGGTCTGACAGTTCCAACAAAATTCAGCCGATTTGAAAGGCAAGGTGAAATAAAAGCATTACTGGACAAGAAACCAAGGACTGACATGGCTGCTTTTGAAAATGGAGGTTAGTTCATGTATTACTGATTGATTCTGAGTATATCACCATACAATACATAATTCTGAGTTTTTTCTCTCATAAGCAACTTGTTTGATCAATGACTCTGACATTTTATCACTGACTTTGGATAAGCTCCTTGAGGCCAGGAATTGTGTATAATCAGTTGCTCTCTGCAGTAGAATTCCTGGTACATGCAGCACACTTTGTAAATATTTGTGGAACAAATGGCTTTATGTTTAAACAGTTGAACGATTACATGTATAGAGACGTTGTTTATAAAATGCACAGGTGACTGGAAGCTAATATGCTGGGACAGTGAGTCGAATGTAGCAGGTAAAGGCAAGCTGTGACAAACATAACCTCTTGCAGTTAAGTCCAAGAAGTAACTGGTAAGTTCTTCAAGTTGGGAAAGACTTGATGTGATACAGATTGTAAGGAAAAAATGAATGCTTTTGTTGGCCACAAAGTTTCAAAATGATTAAGTAACTTGTGTCAGCTACCAGATAGCTAAAGGTAAACTTACATTGCATTATGAGGAGTACTATAGAAAAATAATTAAATGCAGTAAGTCATTTAAAATATTCAGTAGACTCTCTGACATATAGAAAGATGCTATATAAATGTCATCTATTACCGTACTAGTTCCACTGATTTCTATTCAGGGTAGTCCATACTTGAGAATTATTTTTAAATAAGGTTACTTGAAAACAAGTATTCTATGTTAAGAAACAGAAACTTGTATGGTGAAGATCTAAAATTAAGTATTTAAGTACATTTTAAAGCACCTGTGGATATTTATCCTGGAAAATAGATCTTTAGGGAACATAAAAACTGCTTTCATATACCTGAGGACATTATATGGAAAGCAGTTATATTTATTGAGTATCTCTAAAGTGTGGTAAATATTGTTAGATGGAAAATTGTGTTGACTGTGTATTTTATTACAATTGCCTGTAAGTGTACATACTGAATATTCAATACATATATATTAATAAAAACATATATGATATGTATAGAGATGGCAATAGTATCACTGAGAAGTATTTAAATAGCGTTTTAGAGGAGGAGTATGCTGTATTGAAAGATAGCTTTGTACAATTGTCTGCCATTGTTGCCACTGACAGTAAGTTATTGTCCTAGGAGGTGACTGCTACTTTCCACAGAGAATCATATTTCTTGGAGTAGATGAAAATGAAGCTTTAACTGAAGAGAAAGAAAGCACCACATCACAATATTCAAATGCTAAAGGTAATGAGCCAGTCTATATTTTGATCCATTTGTGATTTGTATAGATAAGTTCAAAACGTAAAATTTGATTGTGTTATATAGCTGTAGAAACCAATACAAGAAGCAACTAATAAATAAAAGTACACACCCAAATATACTGGATAGGAGTCAGGGTCTCTCAGTATCCAGTCCTCGCTCTATCACTAATTATTTGCCTGTGGAGCTTTATCTTTCTTAGCTTCAGTTTCCTTATGGGAGAAACTGGCCTGTTGGACTACACAATTGCTGAGAGTCTTGCTAGCTCTAAAATTATTGGTTCTCTTCAATGGTAATATCCAGCCCTCTTTAGTTTTTTTTTTTTCCCAGCTTCTAATATTCAATATGATTGAATTTTCTTAGAAAGGTTTTGTGAAGATATATATACTGAGAAGAGTACTTATCTCATGCTGACTTCCCACTTTAGGATTATTACTAACTGTATCCTGAGAATAATCCAGAGATATGTTAATATTGTACATTCTCTATAGGTTTATGCTGCCTCTACCTTGCTAAGAATCCCCCAGCTGGGACCTTGGCTGGGCGGCTCTCTAAGCCACAGACAGGATAGCTGTCCTGTAATTAGAGGACTTCAAGTATTCTCCATATAAGTGTTAACCAATTTTATCTACTGTCTTTTCCATCATTAAATAAATATTCTCAAAGACAGGGAAAGACACATGTGATCAAACTCTTCCTATGGAAAATGATATGTAAATGTCTTCTCCTCTCTTTTGTTCAGTCCATCAAAAAACACACCTCTAACTACACAAATAACGGTAGCCATCATTCTCATGTGGCTGTTTACACTGAAGTTAATCAAAATTAAATACAATTTTAAAATTCAGTTTTTCAGTTACACTAGCCATACTGCATGTGCTCAGTATTCACATGTGACCAGTGGCTATCATTTCAGATGGCACAGATTTAGAATGTTTCCATCATTGTAGAAAACTCTGTTGGATTGTTCTGCTCCAAAGCTTAGAACAAGTGAAGTGTTTTACAAATATTTCTTCATCCTTGGTTTAAATTGGCATACATGGAACTTCCTGGATGGTCCAGGGGCTAAGACTCTGTGCTCCCAATGCAGGGAGCTTGGGTTCAATCCCTATAGCTGCATCAAAGATCCCATGTGCTGCTACTAAGACAAGGCCAGCCAAATAAATAAATGAAATCAGTAATTTTTTTAATTGGCACCTTTGATATAAAATTGATAACCCTTTAAAATAATTTTTTTGTATGGAGGTATTAAAAATATTGCCACAAATACATATTTACCTATTGAAGATAATGGCTGTATTTCAAATTTTTAATATTTTGATACTGACAGATTTGGAGGACTCAGTTTGCTAACTAGGGAATTTCAGTGGTGGGTTCTAAAAATTAATATGCATATATATTTTTTAAAGAGCATAGATGAGCATATATATGCCCATCATATAATGCTTGCAAAGTGACATACCAACAGAAATACTTCTTTTTTTTTAAATTAATACTGACATTTTATTTTCTTAATTTGCTTTAAAAGATAACAAGGACAGCCCTCATCCAAAGCGTTCCCTAACTACCCGACTAGTACCTACAACGCATGTATTAAATGCTACTGAGAATATCAGTATGAAGTGCAGAGAGGACCTTTCTTCAAGTGAGACATTAGCTCTATCACTTTTTGGCCTTAGATGTATTTGTCTTATCATGGATTTGTTTTGCTTATTTGAAATAGAATTTTTAAAAAGAAAGAAAAAAGGATGGTTTGAAAATTATTCAGGATTAAGAATTAAAGACACAGCAGTCTTCTACTAACTCTAACAATGAATTGTGATGTGGGTCCTAGTAAATTAAATACTTTCTCATTGGTTTAATTTAGATATTAAAATTGATAATATAATACTATGTTCTTAGAAGATTCATTAGTATGACATGTTAAATTTAACCTCTGGTGGGATTCACTGACAGATTTTTTAAATTATTCAGATTATTTTTCTTGATTTTGCTTCTCCTTGCCATTTAGTACTCTAAGCTTCTTCTCTTGATACAATCAAGACTCATGAATCTTCTTTCCCTCCCTCCTTCCTTCCTATTTCATTTATTGAACCCCTGTAATATTCTTCAACCCCAGCTGGGCAACAAAGAGACCATGATGGTTTACCTCAGAAGAGATTAGTTCAGTGACACTTGTGAAAAATATAGTTTCCAAATTCTAGGAAAGGGAGCATGTGAGTAAGGAATGGAGCATGATGTTTGGAGAGGAGGCAGTGAATCAAGGCTTTACTGAAGGCTTCCTGCTTAAACTGAAGATGGGAGCTAGGGCAAAGAGAGATTTATCAGCCCACTATAGAGAGCTAATGTAATCTATATAGTGATTTTGATGTTCATTTTTACTCTGGAGAAATGTACCTTAGAAATTCTTGGAAAATTGAGCCTGCATATAAAATTTTCCATGTTAAAACAAGCAAACAAGAAGTGAATAATTTAGTAATATTAGCACTAACAAATTTTGATTATTGAGTCTTGTTTCACCAAACTATCCATGACCCCAACTTAAAACAATAAGGTAATATTCACTAAAAGTATTTTACACTAATCCAACTTCTTAAGAAGTAGTAGTTTTGGCTTAAAAAGTAAAGAAAGGTTTATGTTCACAATGACAATTCTAAAACTACTAAAAATAACATTATAATCAGATATATAATTATATTTGGATTGTAATTTTATGTTCTTTTAAAAGGATCCACATATTTCTTTGGACGAAAAGCATTTTTCCTCCAAAGGAATGTTACTTATTGAAAGTTTTCTCATCAATCAATTTGATGAGAAAAATCACGATGGAATTTTTTTGGTACTTAAAAATAAATCACCCTTTGTTCTAGAAAGTAAAATATTAGGGTGGTACATTTTTTTCCCCCTTGCTTGACATGTGAATGCACAGATATGTAATTAGTACCTTCAGTAATTTTCAGATGAAAGCATCTCCTTAAAAACTGTAAAAACTTGTATCTTCTTTAAGTGAATGATGCCCATCCAGTGATGAAGCCTCATTTTAAAGGTGTGAAAAAAAGAAAATGGATATATGATGAACCAAAGAACTTTCCTGGCCCAGGGATGCAGAGAGGTAATGTGTTTCTATATTTGGTATTCCTGAATTATAATTTGAAAAAGATTAAATAATATTTTCTAGCCGACGAACAAGTCACTATCATGCACCATGTTATTTGAGATGTCATTTCCTATAAATCTAGTTCTTTTAGCTTACATTATCTTCCATCATGCTATTAAACATTTAAAGTGCAATGCATTAATTACAGATGTGAAACCAGCTTGCTTTATCCCTTGTTCCCTTTCCCCTTTCCTTTATTATAGCAGTACAGCCTTCAAATCCCAAAAATAAAATGAGTTACCATCGGAATAATAAAAACAAAAATTCTGAGAATGCATCCTATATTCATGTTCAGAGAGGTGCTGTCAGAACTGTCTCATTGAATGCACCTCCCCATGGCAGGCCTACACACAGGTCCTACAATAAAGCTGATGTTAACAAGGAACCTAAATTCAACCTCTGTTCAGGTGAGATTCTATAGGCTCTTGATTCATGTCTGTGATTTGCATCCCTGTGGGATGTCCTGATGATCCAACTAATCTTAGCTGCTCCCCACCCCCTTCTCTTTCCAGGCCATCACCACCATAACATCTTAGAAAACTAGTGAGAGGATTTTTGTCACTGACCCTCTCTAGAGTTTTGCCTCAGAGCACTGCACTTAGTTCCCCCTGGATGGCTTTAGTTCACTCCTGAGGATTGTTATTGAATGGTTGACATTTTCTTGTTCCACCACCTGCATTGTTCTATTATCACTTTCTGGCTAGTGCCTTGGTTTTTCTTTAGGCCT
Organism: Aepyceros melampus; assembly: GCA_006408695.1. NCBI lineage: Eukaryota > Metazoa > Chordata > Mammalia > Artiodactyla > Bovidae > Aepyceros > Aepyceros melampus. The sequence continues at coordinate 25,271 of SJXQ01006332.1, read as the reverse complement.
TCATGATTACTTTCTGAAAAGGTTAGTTTGGGGGTTAACTGCAGTATTTTTGACAACCGCTCATCTCTCCCACCCATGTCCAGATTGCTTTAAATCATTCCATCATGTAATAGCCAAGTCATAGTGTATGTGTCAGGAAGTACAAGGCCTTGAGGGAGGAGGGAACCAGATTTCTTTTTTAATCCCTTGTCTCAGATGAATTTAGTTCTTTTAAAGCTGCGTTTTGGTTTTCTCAATTTAACAAAAGGTCACTCAACTCCCTGTAATTTTGTTTGTATTTGCCTGTTTTTGCCTCAGTCAGTGGAGTTCTGATTGTTGTATACTTCTTGAAACACAAGTGAAAAACTCTGTGTCTCTCTTTGGTCCTCCTTTTACAATTTACATAGAAGCTAGCTTTTAAATTATTTTTCTTCTGTTTGTTTTAGAATAGAATCATGTATGAATTTATATAGATGATTGTGTATATTTACTACTGTTGTTGTTTAGTCGCTAAGTCATGTCCAGCTCTTTTTGCGACCCCATGGACTGTAGCCTGCCAAGCTCCTCTGTCCATGGGATTTCTCGGGCAAGAATAAAGCCTTTTACTTCTATTATCATTTTTTTTTATTATTTTACTGTGAGTGGACATTTTTGTGAAGAATACAGTGACTACCAGACAGTTAGATGCGATTGTCTAGATTTGTGTTTAGGGGGCCTCAGACCTTCCTTTCCTTCTTTCCTTCTCTCCTTCCTTTCTTTAGTCCTGCAAATATTAGCAGAATTATATGTAAAATCACAGTAAAGCCATGAAATATTTTGATCACATACGTATATCATTCTTTAGCTTAGCCTCATGGGAGCAATTCTTATTTGAGGAACTGAACAGCCAATTAAGAGATGTGTAACCATGGTCATTGATAACTTAAATGGTCTTAATAAGCTCACTTGTATCCCTGATTCCTTACCCTTGAAATGGTAAAATGAATTACTCAGAGACTAGCTTCACCTCTGAGAATAATAACTTTGAAATATGCCTGGAATATGATTTTAACATTATAAAATATTTAATTCCTGTTTCCTTATTCTTTCAGATAAATATATGTCAACGTCATATAATGGTTCAGTGTGGCGAAAAAGAATTCCTTTTTCAAAAACATATTCAAAAAATGAAAAGATATATACAGGTAAATATTTACTAGTGGTTTTAATGTATCATATAACTCTAAAATGAATGACAAGTTTTAAGCTCAAGGAACATATTTTAGAAAATTTTCCTGATATATATGAATATAATTACTTGGAGTTTAGAAGAGATCTCATCTACTAGCAATTTTTTTTGCCTTTTATTTATCTATTTAGTTGGAGGATAATTGCTTTACAATGCTGTGTTGGTTTAATTTTACCTTTTTTTAAATTGGGTTTTTCTTTGCTTATTTTTATTTTATCAGAAATCTTTTGGTATATTTCTCTCCTTAGACAGAAGCATAGTAGTTTCAGCAATTATATAATGTTAAGATGCATTCTTTGTTGAACTACAAAGCAATATAAAAGACCATATTTTGACACAAAATATTAAAGCCCTGCTATATCCTGGCTAGTGAGTACATGATGGCTAATGCAGGCTGACAGGGCACCTAAGTTGTAGTTTCCAGCCTGGGAGGTTCGAAGTGGCTCTGGTCTCTATTTTGTGCTCTTTGCCCTGGGAGAATGTAGAGATTCTGGGTACCTCCTGAGGGTAAAGGTTTATAGCGGCTCCAACCTCAGGTTCCAGATGTGGTTCTTTTACTAAAAAGCTTGGTGTCTTACCCCAGCTTATTCTGAGGCTGGCTCAGTAGGTTTGGAAGATCACACAGGATAAGCTGATTTCAGTTACTTCTTAGAAACATGAAACTTTCAGAAAAACTCCTAGGTAGAGAGTTCCTACCTAAATCAGTAGCCTAGAACTTTCAGAACCATCTGAAATTCATAAAATCTTATACAAGAGATTCCCAGAAAAATCAGAATATATCCAGACTAGAAACTGTATACTTTCCAAAATAAATACTTCTAAAGCAGTATTTCCCTATAAATGCTTCAATACAACTGTGATGCAGTATGAAGACCTGTATATATATTTATAAGTCTTCCCTAGTGGCCCAGACAGTAAAAAAAATCTGCCTGTGATGCAGGAGACCTGGGTTCTATCCCTGGGTTGGGAAGATCCCCTGAAGAAGGGAATGGCTACCCACTCCGGTATTCTTGCCTGGAAAATTCCATGGACAGAGGAGGCTACAGTCTGTGGGGCCACAAAGAGTTGGACATGACTGAGCAACTAACACTTTCATATATATTTATAGTGAAGTCAATCACTTTTCCTTTTTCCCATCTCTTCATCATATGTTACTATAAGAGAATGCTACTGCAGTGCTATTTGTTTATATTTCATCTTAAGTTCATGTGGGCTGCACTTAATTTTGTGAGGAAAGAGGTGAAAATTCTGTGAAAATCCTAAATAAAACTACCAATTGCTAAGCTGTGTCTTTTTCTCCCATGATTTCCTTGTGGGTGGGATGTTTCCACCCCTGTCCCAGGGACAGCTCCTGTATTCCAACAGCCTTCACATACATAGTTAAACATGAATCACCAAAGATTTGGGAGGGAAGAGGGGTCATTTCAGAATATGAAACATGTACCATCCCTGTATGTGACAGGGGAATGCAAGCTAACAAAACTGCTTTAATTCTTTCAATTTTGGAAAGCATGGAGGAAGGTATGCGAAACAGACAGCAAGAGAACAGAAACTTTGTGGAGCTAACTCACTCAGTACTAGTCTCCCCTCATCTTCCACCACCTCCAGGGCCCAGTGGTAGAAAAGTCAATGACAGAATTTCCCTTGAATTTTTAAGAATCAGAGCACAGAGAGGACCTGCAGTGTACTTCTTGGATGCAATCTAGGGGGAAAAACTGTGGAGAGAATTTCTCAATGCCCTCTGGTGATGTGGTTGCAGGGAGGGTAAATCGGTCTAATGCTAGAGGGTTGGAGACAGAGCCTCTTGAGATTGCCAAGCTCCAAGGTTGCTTGGGAGGGCATTACATATTCCTGTGAGTTTCAAGTGAAAGTGAGTTTCTGGGAGAGAGGACTTGTGGATGTACACAGAGTCTCCCGGCTGGGACTGAAGGGATAGCATCAGAAAGATGCCTTTGTGGTTGGGTTCTCTTCCAGGGGAGGACTCAGCTGGAATCACAACAGATTTCCAGGGAGTTGATTAGAAATCAGGCCATCACTCACTGATTAAACCCTTGTTACTTGAAGGATGGTCTGAGGGTCACCAGCAATGATATCACTTGGGAGCTTGTTAGAAATCTCCATCTCAGACTTACTGAATCAGTATCTGCATTTTAAAAGATTCCCCAGGTGATTAGGATACACATTAGTCTGAGAAACCTTAGACTATGTTATCTGGGCACTGTTCCCCAGCATAGGACCCAGACCTTGTTGAAACCCAAGACTGCTGAGATGACATTCTCTTCCTAATGGTCACTCAGCAGCAGCCATTCTCCCCAGTCCCAACCCTGCATGCATGTGTGCTAAGTCACCTCAGCCATGTCTCTTTGCGACCCCGTGGACTGTAGCCCATCAGGCTTCTCTGTCCATGGGATTCTCCAGGCAAGAATACTGGAGTGGATTGCCATGCCCTCCTCTTGGGGGTCTTCCCAACCCAGGGATCAAACCTAAATCTCTTGTTTCCTGCACTGATTGGGTAGATTCTTTACTAATAGCACAACCTGGGAAGCCCAGTCCCAACCCTAGAAATTAGGATAAACAGCATGAAGGTAAGGGAGGGAAAAACAAAAACAAAACAAATCCTGGGAAAGAATTTCAAATTTGAATGTGATTGAAAGATACATGTGAAATAACTATGGAACCACTGAATTTGGACTAAGTTTATAGGCACAGGACTAGATAAGTTTTCGACATCAGGCTGAATGGGAATTTAGAGTCAAGAAATTAAAAAGGCTTCTAACAAAATAAAGTTAGTTTTCGTATTTGCCTAAGGTTTCCTGGGTAATGTGTAACCCCTAAACACTTCCCCTTTCCAGTTGTTGTTGTTTTCCCCGGAATAGGGAGAGAAAGGTTAGCTTGTGTTTTCTTGCCTCCATTTCCTGCTAGGGCACAGTGGAGAGATTGCAGCATTTCCCAGTGGACAGATGGACTGTGGAGAGAGGAGGCAGAAAATACAAGCTGCCACTAGTCTGTTCCTCTGAGGAATATCTGAGCACCAAGGCCAGAGAAGTGTGAATGGGTGAGAGGAGCCCTTTCGGAAAATGTTTGTGGATGCTCTGAGGATAATACAAGAGGAGAGGAAAATGTGTCTGTGAGAATCGAGGAAAGGAGCTGAAGGCAATTAGAGCTGTCATTGTCAGCTTCCCTTGAGGCCACAGGTCCTTTCCGATAGGGAGACAGCTGGTTGACTGGAGGTGCCTGTCTGCACAGAAGGGAACGTTCATTCTCTGCATTCTGGGTGCCCCATGGTGCAGCCTTCTGTATAGGAGTATTTCCATTCCTTTCTATCCTCCCCTTCATCTAAATTCAAAGCATAGCAAGCTTTGGAAAGAAGTGCACTTAATCTGAATGGCATTCTGAAAATTTATGAATTAAAACAAGCTTAGTTTTTGTTTTGTCCAAAGATTTATGGGACGTAATTAACAAAAGAAATGCAAAATGTTTGTACCCTGAAGAATGCTGAAAAAGAAAATAACTGAAATATGTTTTGTGTTTTATTATTAGAGCCAAGAAGAAATGGGAGCAAGTAAACCTGGAGGTTGAGAGAAGAGAAAAATGAGAAAAGAGAAAAGTGCCAGAAATCATCTGATTTATAATCAAAAATGAAAATTCAAAGAATGAGATACTCAAGTACTCCATACTATATACTGGATAGCCAAAGATGATAAAATGCAAATTCTGAAAATAAGATGCAGGAAGTACATTGTGCTCTTACAAAACTGATAAAAATGCAAATTACAAACAGCTGCCTGTGTATTTATATAGGTCTGGGATTCATTCGATGCATTGCCACAAACATTTAATAAAATTTAAAAGTCTGACAATTAAGATCACTCTTTAATTGTAAACTAAGTTATATTGCACACATTGAGGAGCAAAATTGTGCCTTTGATCTCTATTTTGCAATATTCTTTAAGGAAGAAACCTCACATTTTCTTTCTTCACCTAGATTTTAACTGATTCCTCTGTGATAGTTACAGATAAAATGTAAACAAATTCAGTGAAGTCCCAGGGTTACAGTGTGGTGATGAATATGAGAGGAATTCTAATAGATATACACTTTGATGAGTTATAGAAAGAGACAAAGTCTGGTTTATCATTCAGGGCCGTTGCTGAACCATGTCTTTTAATTGGCAACTACAAAATCTACCTGCTGGAATGTCTACATTCAGAACTGAAAAACAAATCTTTTCCTACCATGAAAACAAAAATTATATGATCATACTGGAGAAAAGGACTCATAAAAGAAAAAAAGTGAATTAATAACAGGGTATCCCAAAAGTCTGAGTGAGCTTTTAAGGTTTCAGAAACTCCAGATGTATAAATGCTTATGAATGTAAGAGAGAGACATCATTTGAAAACTTATTTCCATTTTGTTTGTGCTCATTTATAATTGTGAATCTTGAATAACAAAATTTTTTTATTTAAAAAATTTCATCTGCAGAGTGACTGAAACAAAAACTTGAAATTAAAAACTTATTCTTCAAACTTAAGAACAAGTATGAGAGCAATATAAGTAATTAACCTTTCAAATGATATGTTGGTAAATTTGTAACATTTGCACTCCCATGTTTATGAAAGTTCAGAACTTCACTAAGACTTTAGAATCCCCTGTATTTGTATTTGCTTGTGTCTTATGGTTACTGGTAGCCTCTTGCTCAACATTTATTGGAGAAGAGAGGCAATCAGGACTCTTAGAAATATTTTATTTTTAAAACATTTTCTAAAATTACTGCAGACGGTGATTGCAGCCATGAAATTAAAAGATGCTTACTTCTTGGAAGGAAAGTTATGACCAACCTAGACAGCATAGTAAAAAGCAGAGACATTACTTTGCCAACAAAGGTCCATCTAGTCAAGGCTATGGTTTTTCCAGTGGTCATGTATGGATGTGAGAGTTGGACTACCAAGAAAGCTGAGTGCCAAAGAATTGATACTTTTGAACTGTGGTGTTGGAGAAGACTCTTGAGAGTCCCTTGGACTGCAAGGAGATCTAATCAGTCCATCTTAAAGGAGATCAGTCCTGGGTGTTCATTGGAAGGAATGATGTTGAAGCTGAAACCGCAATACTTTGGCCACCTGATGTGAAGAGCTGACTCACTTGAAAAGACTCTGATGCTGGAAAAGATTAAGGGCAGGAGGAGAAGGGGACGACAGAGGATGAGATGGCTGGATGGCATCACCACTCAATGGACATGGGTTTGGTGGATTCCGGGAGTTGGTGATGGACAGGTAGGCCTGGTGTGCTGGGATTCATGGGGTTGCAAAGAGTCGGACATGACTGAGCAACTGAACTGAACTGATGCTGTGATTCCAACTTGTAGAATAATAAACCCTAGTTTCTTTCTTTTAATGGCGCTATGTCTCCACACTTTCAAAAACTTGAGGATGTAATCATTTTTTTTTTCACTCATGGATATAAAAACTGGGCCAGCAAAATATCCTGGTAAGATAGACTTGAGAGGGAGATAAGAAAAAGAGCTGAGTTGTAAAGCTGTCTATTAATCGATGGAGGAAGAAATGCTTATAGACTCTTAAGTGTACAAGTAGTACTTTTAAAGCTTAAATTCCATAATGCCTCTGGGTTGGGCAGTTGCTTTTTTGGCACATAAAAGAGCTTTGATGAATTTTACTGGTGTTCAATGATTCTATTCATTTCAAAATGCAATAATAATAAAAAATAATTAAAATAGCATTTATTGGAAATGTAGTATATTAGTTTGCTGGGGCCACTATAATAAAGTACTCACAAACTGAGTGGCTCAAACAACAGAAATTTATTGTCTCACAAATCTGAAGGCCAGAAGTCTGAAAACAGGTGTTCAGGTGTTGGTGAATTGGTTCCTTCTGAAGAATCTATTCCAGGACTCTCTTCTTGGCTTACAGATCACTATCTTTCTCTTTGTGTCTCTTTATATCAAAATCTCTTTATATGTGTTTCTGCATTCATATTTCTTCTTTTATAAGGATACAGTCATGTTGGATTTGGGCCTATCTAAATGACCTCATTTCAACTGTGTAGACCTTATATCCAAGTAGGTCACATTCTGAGGTGGTGGGGTGTTAGACTTTGCAAAACATATGAATTTGGGATGACATAAAGGTAGTCTGGGACCCTTCCACGGGGATGAGTAGTTCTTAGGTGATAAATCCATTCAAAGACTCCAATCTCCCTAAACCTTTGAATCCCTTCCTCTACAGTAAATAAGGCAGGTCTGGCATTTCTAGCTTACTCATTCTAGCCTACTTTTTATTCCCAGTTTAAACCAACCAACAAACTAAACTATTAGAACCCTTTCTAATGCCCTGAGCCGCAACCAAGTGCAAAATCTCTGCTTAGTGGGAGAGATTCAACAAATTAGGCTTGATCTAACTTTTTGTTCTTCCCATGATTATTCTGTATCTTTAATATTCATTCCCACATGAATTCCCTCAGTTTTTGCCTGTATAAATTAGAAAACTCAAGTAGTTACTTTGACGTGTAGCATACATCCTCAGGTACCCACATGCTGTACTTTAGGAGCCTGCTGGGACTTGAGTCTAGTTATAGATGGAGTAGCAAAGAGGTGTCATGAGGGTGGATCCTGACCGAATCAGCATATCTGGCATGGCAGCCATCTCAAGGTTAATTTCAGATAGAGGTAGAAAGGATGCTTTTACTGTGGGGTAGAGAGACTACTTCTACCAGCAAAGAAGATAATCAAAATTTAGGGGCTCCATGTTCCCAGCTTCATCAGAGTCTTCCTACATATTCTGATTTCAATTTTCAGGATTGTGTTCCTTCCCAATCAATGCCATCATTGTACAGTAAATAACCTATGAGCCGGGGAACTCAATTTCCACTGTATTAATTCAATCATTATAACAATTCAGTCACTTTAGGATGAAATTTTGGGTCTGTTTTCCAGCACTGTCAACACTGTGCCCATGAGAAACAGAACATTCATTCAGGGCAAACATAGAATTTTCTGGTCATTTATTGATGCATGAGCTAGGAATTAACATTTATGTAAATTAAAAATGAACTACCTGACCTGCCTCTTGAGAAACCTATATGCAGGTCAGGAAGCAACAGTTAGAACTGGACATGAAACAGCAGACTGGTTCTAAATAGGAAAAGGAGTACGTCAAGGCTGTATATTGTCACCCTGCTTATTTAACTTCTATGCAGAGTACATCATGAGAAACACTGGGCTGGAAGAAGCACAAGCTGGAATCAAGATTGCCAAAGAAATATCAATAACCTCAGATATGCAGATGACACCACCCTTATGGCAGAAAGTGAAGAGGAACTAAAAAGCCTCTTGATGAAAGTAAAAGAGGAGAGTGAAAATGTTGGCTTAAAGCTCAACATTCAGAAAACCAAGATCATGGCATCTGGTCCCATCACTTCATGGGAAATAGATGGGGAAACAGTGAAAACAGTGTCAGACTTTATTTTTCGGGGCTCCAAAATCACTGCAGATGGTGACTGCAGCCATGAAATTAAAAGATGCTTACTTCTTGGAAGAAAAGTTATGACCAACCTAGATAGCATATTGAAACGCAGAGAAATAGGGAAAGGAGTACGTCAAGGCTGTATATTGTCACCCTGCTTATTTAACTTCTATGCAGAGTGCATCATGAGAAACTCTGGGCTGGAAGAAGCACAAGCTGGAATCAAGATTGCCAGGAGAAATATCAATAACCTCAGATATGCAGATGACACCACCCTTATGGCAGAAAGTGAAGAGGAACTAAAAAGCCTCTTGATGAAAGTAAAAGAGGAGAGTGGGAAAGTTGGCTTAAAGCTTAACATTCAGAAAATGAAGATCATGGCATCCGGTCCCATCACTTCATGGCAGATAGATGGGGAAACAGTGGAAACAGTGTCAGACTTTATTTTGGGGGGCTCCAAAATCACTGCAGATGGTGACTGTAGCCATGAAATTGAAAGACGCTTACTGCTTGGAAGAAAAGTTATGACCAACCTAGATAAAATATTGAAAAGCAGAGACATTACTTTGCCAACAAAAGTCCGTCTAGTCAAGGCTATGGTTTTTCCAGTAGTCATGCATGGATGTGACAGTTGGACTGTGAAGAAAGCTGAGCGCTGAAGAATTGATTCTTTTGAACTGTGGTGTTCGAGAAGACTCTTGAGAGTCCCTTGGACTGCAAGGAGATCCAACCAGTCCATCCTAAAGGAGATCAGTCTTGGGTGTTCATTGGAAGGACTCATGCTGAAGCTGAAACTCCAATACTTTGGCCACCTGATGGGAAGAACCAACTCATTTGAAAAGACCCTGATGCTGGGAAGGATTGGGGGCAGGAGGAGAAGGGTATGACAGAGGATAAGATGACTGGATGGCATCACCGCCTCGATGGACATGGGTTTGAGTGAACTCTGGGAGTTGGTGAAGGACAGGGAGGCCTGGCATGCTACTGAACTAACTCAAGTGATTTATTTGTTATTGATCTTTAATTTAATTCAATTATTGTCAGACTGTGGTTTAAATTACTTTAAATATCAACATGAATCAGCCATGTTTAACAGAAAGCAACAAAATTCTGTAAAGCAATTAACCTTCACTTAGAAAATAAATTTTAAAAAAAGAAAATAAATTATAAATCTTTTTAAATGCAAGTGGAAAAAGTTAAAAAAATTTTAAGTTTATTGAGACATCTTATGTCACAGCATATGTTCTATGTGAGCAAATGTTCCATAGATACTTGAAAGAAATGTATATTCTAGGGTGAGAATTGGGACAGAGGCTCAAGAGGGAGGGAACATATGTATACCTGTTGCAGATTCATGTTGATGTATGGCAGATACCAACAGAACATTATAAAGAAATTATCCTCCAATTAAAAATAAGCAATTTGTAATATATATATATCTATTCTTCTGTGTTGGGTAGAGTCTTCAAATGCCAATTAGGTCAAATTGGTTCATTTGTTGTTGATGTTGTTAGTCACTAAATTATGTTCAACATTTTTTGCAATGCCATGGCCTGATGCCCACCAGGCTCCTCTCTCCATGAATTTCACAGGAAAGGATACTACAGTGGGTTGCCATTTCCTTCCTCAGGGAATCTTTCCAACCTAGAGATCGAAACCCATCTCCTGCATTAGCAGGAAGATTTTTTTTTACCACTGAGCCACCAGGGAAGCTCAAATTGGTTCATACTGCACTTTAATTCTTCTATAAGCTTTCAGATTTTCCACCCAACTGTTCCATCAATATCAATAACCGAGAGATAAGTGTTGAAATTTCCCACCATAACTTTATTTCTCCTTGCCATTCCTTTGGTTTTTCCTCATACATTTTGGAACTGTGTTTTTCAGCACATAAATATTTAGATTATTATCTTTTCTTCATAAATTGGCCCTTTTATTATTACAAAACAATTTAACTGCAGTGCAATTCTTTGCTCTAAAATCTACTTTGATATTAATATAAGCATCGCATCTTTCATTTGACTATTGCTATCATGGCATATCTTATTCCATTGTTATATTTTCATCTATTTTTGCTTGTCATTATACTTAAAGTTGGCTTCTTGTGGAAAGAATGCAGCTGGGCCTTCTTTTTTCTTTTTATTTCCCTATCTAGTATGGCGATCTCTGCCTTTAATTGAGGCATTGAGACCATTTTAATTTAATGTGACCACTGATATGGTTAACTTCAATTGTATCATTTTTCTTGACTTTTTATTTTCCCATTTGTACTCTTTTCTCTTTCATCATTTTCTGGCTTATTTTGGATTAACTGAGTATTTTGTATGATTATAGTTTATTTCCTCTGTTAGCTTATTACCTATAACTCTTTGTTCCACTGTTTCAGGGATTGTCTCAGGATTTATAGGGCACACTTTAACTTATCACCTTCTACTTATAACTGATATTATACTGCTTCACATATAGTATAAGAGCATGCAACAGCATACTTTGATTTCTCCTCTCCTGGCCTTTTGCTATGCTTGCCAGATAGCATGCTTCTACATATATTATAAATCCACAGACACTCTGCCTGCCTATACCTGGGTTCTCTTTGTGCACTGCCACCTGGAAAGTTTCTCAAGGTAGTAAGCTGGGACATTGCAGTGTTGTCCTTGTTTCTCAACTCGGAATCACTGTTCTTTGTTTTCAGACATCTTGAGAATACTGTGGTAATATTTTTTCGTTGTTTCATGTGGGAGTGTAAATCTGGCCCAGATTACTCCATCTTGATTGGAAGCTAAAGTCCAGAAGGAGCTTTGTGAGTCTAGTTGGGGAATCTGCTTTGACTCAGAACAAGAGTGCAATCAGGGAGTTACGTGAAGATTGACAATAAATATATTTATTTTTGAAACAATAAAAATATTGTTTCAGCTAGAGACAGATGAGTAACCAGATATATGAAAAAACTTGAAGGCAGTGGCTTAGAACTGAACATGAAGCAGATTCCCAAATGAGAGGCAATGTCTGAGAGACACTGGCAAGGATACAGATCAAAGATTGTGGGAGAGAGACAGGTCAGTAACAGTTAATGCAAGTGAATGATGACTTCTCGGACCATAACCTGACTGTCGTGGATGGGCAAAGGTTAGTCTACTTTCTTGCAGATGTAAACCGGGATTCAGAGAGAGGGCAGGTTGACTAACTTGCAGCCTTCAAGACCATAGTTTGGCTCAGTGCTGATGATCTAATAAAAATAAATTCCTATAGCTTTTTTTGTTAATATCATTTATTCCTATAGCTTTAAAGTAATAGGAATGTTTATGGCTATTTTGTCCTCATAACAAATCTGAAAGAAGAGACGAGCATCATTTCCCTCTGATAGAGGAAATTTGCATATTGGGACTCACAAAATAGAGGCAGCCCAAGTGGCCCACATGCAAAAATAAACCCATGTCAGTCCACACTCACAGGAAACACCTCACTATCTAGGAAACTTACCATAAATTAATCAGTCTCCAACTCAACTTTAGCTAGCTTATCTTATGCTAGAAAATAGACCTATTAGCCTTATCAGGAAATCCTTGACTTCCTAGCCAATCATGCCCTGTTTCTACATTGCCTCTCCTACTGCTCGATAACACCCATTTTTGCTGAAATCCCTCTGGAAGAGCGCTCCTCTGCTTATGAGGCACTGGGCACCCCTAACTCATGGGTTATTTTCCCTCAAATAAAGGACACTGCATTAGTTACTAAATTGTACTGTTTTTATTATTTGATATCCAATTTCATAGGTTAACAAACTAAGGTCACAAAATGCTGAAATGACCTACCCATGTTTACAGTTAAGGAGGAATTTGATGTGAGAGCCATCTGACTCCACAGCCAAGATTTGAATGATGATCTGCGCCACTGCCAAAGCATTTAGCCAATCATGCCCTGTTTCTACATTGCCTCTCCTACTGCTCGATAACACCCATTTTTGCTGAAATCCCTCTGGAAGAGCGCTCCTCTGCTTATGAGGCACTGGGCACCCCTAACTCATGGGTTATTTTCCCTCAAATAAAGGACACTGCATTAGTTACTAAATTGTACTGTTTTTATTATTTGATATCCAATTTCATAGGTTAACAAACTAAGGTCACAAAATGCTGAAATGACCTACCCATGTTTACAGTTAAGGAGGAATTTGATGTGAGAGCCATCTGACTCCACAGCCAAGATTTGAATGATGATCTGCGCCACTGCCAAAGCATTTTTTTATTTTAACATTTTTAATGTAAATATATTTCAGTATTTTGTTTAATACTTAAAACATTTAAAAATTTTTATATCTATTTTTTCTTATATTTTGTTGGAGTTTCTTTTGGCCACACCGCACATCTTGTGGGATTTAAATTCCCTGACCAGGGAGCGAATACTGTTCCATGGTAGTGAAAGCACTGAGAGAGTTAAACACTGGACCCTGGACCACCAGGGAATTCCCTATTTTTTGCTTTTATAGCTGCAGATCCTGGATGTATATAGTCAGCATGAGGTCATTATGTGTACAAAGGCAGATGAACAAATATTTGTTCTAGATTTGTGAAAAATACCATTGGTACTTTGATAAGGATTACACTGAATCTGTAGATTGCCCAAGGCAGAGTGACCATTTTAATGATAGTAATTTTTTCACTCTATGAGCACAGTATATCTTTCCATCTGTTTCTGTCATTATCAGTTTCTTCAATCAATGTCTTATAGTTTTCAAGTTCACTTCAGTTCAGTTCAGTCACTCTGTCCTGTCCGACTCTATATGACCCCATAGATTGCAGCACACTAGACTTCCCGATCCATCACCAACTCCCACACTTCACTCTAACTCATGTCCATCAAGTCAATGATACCATCCAAGTATCTCATCTGTTGCCGTCTCCTTCTCCTCCTTGTTTCAATCTTTTCAAGCATCAGGGTCTTTTCCAATGAGTCAGTTCTTTGCATCACGTCACCAAAATATTGGAGCTTAAGCTTCAGCATCAGCCCTTCCAATGTATATTCAGAACTGATTTCTTTTAGGATTGACTGGGTTGATCTCCTTGCAGTCCAAGGGACTCTCAAGAGTCTTCTCCAACACCATAGTTAAAAAGTATCACTTCTTTATCACTCAGCTTTCTTTATGGTCCAACTCTCACATTAATACAAGACTTGGAAAAACCATAGCTTTGAGTAACGGACCTTTGTCGGCAAAGTAATGTCTCTGCTTTTTAATAATGCTGTCTAGGTTGGTCAAAGCTTTGCTTCTAAGAAGCGGCAGTCTTTCATTTCATCACTGCAGTCACCATCTCCAGTGACTTTGGAACCCCAAAAATAAAGTCTCTCACTGTTTCCAACCATAGCTTTGAGTAGATGACCTTTGTCGGCAAAGTAATGTCTCTGCTTTTTAATAATGCTGTCTAGGTTGGTCAAAGCTTTGCTTCTAAGAAGCAGGAGTCTTTTCATTTCATCACTGCAGTTACCATCTGCAGTCACTTTGGAACCCCAAAACTAAAGTCTCTCACTGTTTCCAATGCTTCCCCATCTATTTGCCATGAAGTGATGGTACCAGAAAAGACTCTGATGTTGGCAAAGATTGAAGGCAGGAAAAGAAGTGGATGACTGAGGGTGAGACGGTTGGATGGCATCACCAACTCAATTGACATGAGTTTGAGTAAGCTCTGGGAGTTGGTGATGGACAGGGAAGCCTGGCACACTGCAGTCCATGGGGTTGTATAGAGTTGGACACAACTGAGTGACTGAAATGAACTGAATTGAACTGATGGGACCACATGCCATGATCTTCGTGTTTTGACTGTTGAGTTTTAAGCCAGGTTTTTCACTCTCTTGTTTCACTTTCATCAAGAGGCTCTTAGTTCTTCTTCGCTTTCTGCCATAAGGGTGGTGTCATCTGCAAATCTCAGGTGATTGATATTTCTCCCAGCAATCTAGATTTTGGCTTATGTTTCATCCAGCCCGACCTTTTGCATGATGTACTCTGCATAGAAGTTAAATAAGCAGGGTAACAATATACATCCTTAACATATTCCTTTCCCTATTTGGAACTAGTCCATTGTTCCACATCTGGTTCTGACTGTTGCTTCTTGACCTGCATACAGACTTCTCAGGAGACAGGTGAGGTGGTATGGTATTCACAACTCTTGAAGAATTTTCCACAGTTTATTGTGATCCACACATCAAAGGCTTTGACATAGTCATGAAGCAGAAGTAGATATTTTTCTGGAATTCTCTTGCTTTTTCTATGATCCAACTGATGTTGGCAATTTGATCTCTGCTTCCTCTGCCTTTTCTAAATCTAGCTTGAACATCTGGATGTTCTCCATTCACGTGCTGTTGAAGCATAGCTTGGAGAACTTTTTTTAGGGGAAGCACACTGACTGAAACCACCCACTCTGATCAGGTACCACAGTAACCATTTGCATGAGATGTTTTACGACAGAAGGTCCTGGTAAGGAACATGGAGCTAATAACCCATCACCAACCGGGAGAGTTCAGGAAAGGTCAAAAGTGATACCATGTGTCTGACCACCTCCCGGAATCATGCTTGCTGGCATCCATCTTGGCTGAAAGAGGGGTGCACCACCAGGAAGGACTCTGAGTCAGAATGATTGGCTAAAGACAACCTGGAAGCTAATCCCATCACCAGTTCAGTTCAGTTCAGTCTCGCAGTCGTGTCTGACTCTTTGCGACCCCATGAATCGCAGTACGCCAGGCCTCCCTGTCCATCACCAACTCCTGGAGTTCACTCAGACTCACGTCCATTGAGTCTGTGATGCCATCCAGCCATCTCATCCTCAGTCGTCCCTTTCTCCTCCTGCCCCCAATCCCTCCCAGCATCAGGGTCTTTTCCAATGAGTCAACTCTTCGCATAAGGTGCCCAAAGTACTGGAGTCTCAGCTTTAGCATCATTCCTTCCAAAGAAATCCCAGGGTTGATCTCCTTCAGAATGGACTGGTTGGATCTCCTTGCAGTCCAAGGGACTCTCAAGAGTCTTCTCCAACACCACAGTTCAAAAGCATCAATTCTTCTGCACTCAGCCTTCTTCACAGTCCAACTCTCACATCCATACATGACCACAGAAAAAACCATAGCCTTGACTAGACGGACCTTAGTCGGCAAAGTAATGTCTCTGCTTTTGAATATACTATCTAGGTTGGTCATAACTTTTCTTCCAAGGAGTAAGCGCCTTTTAATTTCATGGCTGCAGTCACCATCTGCAGTGATTTTGGAGCCCAAAAAAACAAAGTCTGACACTGTTTCTACTGTTTCCCCATCTATTTCCCATGAAGTGATGGGGCCAGATGCCATGATCTTCGTTTTCTGAATGTTGAGCTTCAAGCCAACTTTTCCACTCTCCTCTTTCACTTTCAACAAGAGGCTTTTTAGCTCCTCCTCACTTTCTGCCATAAGGGTGGTGTCATCTGCATATCTGAGATTATTGATATTTCTCCCAGCAATCTTGATTCCAGCTTGTGTTTCTTCCAGTCCAGCATTTCTCATGATGTACTCTGCATAGAAGTTAAATAAGCAGGGTGACAATATACAGCCTTGACGTACTCCTTTTCCTATTTGGAACCAGTCTGTTGTTCCATGTCCAGTTCTAACTGTTGCTTCCTGACCTGCATACAGATTTCTCAAGAGGCAGGTCAAGTGGTCTGGTATTCCCATCTCTTTCAGAATTTTCCACAGTTTACTGTGATCCACACAGTCAAAGGCTTTGGCATAGTCAATAAAGCAGAAATAGATGTTTTTCTGGAACTCTCTTGCTTTTTCCATGATCCAGCGGATGTTGGCAATTTGATCTCTGGTTCCTCTGCCTTTTCTAAAACCAGCTTGAACATCAGGGAGTTCACGGTTCACATATTGCTGAAGTCTGGCTTGGAGAATTTTGAGCATTACTTTACTAGCATGTGAGATGAGTGCAATTGTGCGGTAGTTGGAGCATTCTTTGGCATTGCCTTTCTTTGGAATTGGGATGAAAACTGACCTTTTCCAGTCCTGTGGCCACTGCTGAGTTTTCCAGATTTGCTGGCAAATTGAGTGCAGCACTTTCACAGCATCATCTTTCAGGATTTGAAACAGCTCAACGGGAATTCCATCACCTCCACTAGCTTTGTTCGTAGTGATGCTTTCTAAGGCCCACTTGACTTCACATTCCAAGATGTCTGGCTCTAGATTAGTCAACACATCATCATGATTATCTGGGTCATGAAGATCTTTTTTGTACAGTTCTTCCGTGTATTCTTGCCACCTCTTCTTAATATCTTCTGCTTCTGTTAGGTCCAGACCATTTCTGTCCTTTATCGAGCCCATCCTTGCATGAAATGTTCTCTTGGTATCTCTAATTTTCTTGAAGAGATCTCTAGTCTTTCCCATTCTGTTCTTTTCCTCTATTTCTTTACATTGATTGCTGAAGAAGGCTTTCTTATCTCTTCTTGCTATTCTTTGGAACTCTGCATTCAGATGCTTATATCTTTCCTTTTCTCCTTTGCTTTTTGCTTCTCTTTTTTTCACAGCTATTTGTAAGGCCTCCCCAGACAGCCATTTTGCCTTTTTGCATTTCTTTCCCATGGGGATGGTCTTGATCCCTATCTCCTGTACAATGTCACGAACCTCATTCCATAATTCATCAGGCACTCTATCTATCAGATCTAGACCTTTAAATCTATTTCTCACTTCCACTGTATAATCATAAGGGATTTGATTTAGGTCATACCTGAATGGTCTAGTGGTGTTGCCCACTTTCTTCAATTTAAGTCTGAATTTGGCAAAATCCCATCACCAGAAAACCCTAAGTGTGAGCCACATGGCAGAGCAATTTTCCTAGGTTTCCATACCCAACTGCTTTCTGCCCAGGCGCCCTTTCCCAATAAAATCTCTTGCTTTGTCAGCACCTGTGTCTCCTCAGACAATTTTCGAATGTTAGACAAGAGCCCACTTTCAGGCCCTGAAAAGGATCCTTCCTGCAACAAATGGTGACTCTAGCAGGGACTTTTCTTCACTGAGACTGAAATCCTGACCACTCAGGGTACTCAGGGACCACCAGACCCAGCGGCCACAACTGGGATGAGTTTGTCCTTGGTCACTTCCTGAGGCAGACAACTGTCCAGAGTGCCCCTACTGGTTAAGGAACAAGAGACTTTATTGACCTCACTCCCCTTCTTTCTCTCTTTCCACTCCCTAACCCTTCCTATCCTGCTGCTGCTGCTGCTGCTAAGTCACATCAGTTGTGTCCGATTATGTGCGACCCCATAGACGGCAGCCCACCAGACTCCCCCGTCCCTGGGATTTTCCAGGCAAGAACACTGGAGTGGCTGCCATCGCTTTCTCCACTTTCTATCCTATCCTACCCTTTTTTCTAGTCCTCTAGTCCAGAATGCAGGAATCTGTTCGAAGGGCTTCAGCCTGGGCTGAGGATTGGAGACTGATCACCTGCTTTGGGCAGAAAACTCAAATTCTGGTTCTGTTTTGGTCTGGTTTCTGGTCGGGCTGAGTTCCAGTCCTCCCTTCTCTGGAGGCCCAGGATAAAGACCCGTAATGTCTGTGTGTCTGCAGGTGGCAAGAGACATCTGTAGATCCACCCCTTTTGCCCTCCTCTCTCGCCTCCTCACCCCTCTACTTTCAACCTGGCTTCCTTTCCTCCATTTGAAATCTTTGGAGATCTGAGATATTTTCGTTATTCTGTTAGTACTTGGATCTGAAGTTCTGTGTTTATAGGAGGCTTTCTGAGAGACAGTAATCTTGTATGTAAGGGACTAGTTTATGAGGACTGTCAGGTCTATGTGTGTGTTTTATATTCCTTGCTCTGTGCTGTGGTTTATGATGGCCATTTTGCTTTGTGTGGCTACAATTTGGTTTAGACCTGCAGCCATTTTGTTAGAACTTGACTTTCTTTCCCTGTTGGCAAGAGACATCTGTAGATCCACCCCTTTTGCCCTCCTCTCTCGCCTCCTCACCCCTCTACTTTCAACCTGGCTTCCTTTCCTCCATTTGAAATCTTTGGAGATCTGAGATATTTTCGTTATTCTGTTAGTACTTGGATCTGAAGTTCTGTGTTTATAGGAGGCTTTCTGAGAGACAGTAATCTTGTATGTAAGGGACTAGTTTATGAGGACTGTCAGGTCTATGTGTGTGTTTATATTCCTTGCTCTGTGCTGTGGTTTATGATGGCCATTTTGCTTTGTGTGGCTACAATTTGGTTTAGACCTGCAGCCATTTTGTTAGAACTTGACTTTCTTTCCCTGCCTTGAGACCAGGGCTCTCAGCAACATTTATCTAGACCATCTCTAACTCCTGAGACTGAGGGAAAATGGGAAGAAGCATTTAAATTTTTTATTTGTTCCAACTTTTAATTATAAACTAGTGAATCTTATATTGTAATATATAATTCATGACTAGGGTTAGAAAATGAAGCTAGAGCTTGCCTTGTGTCTGTCTGAATATGTGTATGTCTTGGTATGTCTTTGTCTCTGGATAATATTTTTGAGATTAATTTGTAAATGAACTCTATTTAATTGGCTTAAAAAGAGTGAAGTGAGATTTGCTCAGTTGTGTCCTACTCTTTTTCACCCCATGGACTATACAGTCCATGGAATTTTCCAGGTCTTTTTCATATGGGTGGGTAAGAGTGGATAGTCATTCCCTTCTCCAGGGAAAAGAAAAGTAAGCACTTACATATGAAATAATTCTAAATTAAACAATGAATTCCAGGTTCATGTGAACTGGGAAATACTCAGTATTAAATTAATACCTGGTAACATAGACATGTCTTTAGAACCATCAATAAGTATAATTGTATACTTATTGTACACAGAATATATATATTCTGTATACAGAAGTATAAAAGTACTTCTGTTGTACCTAGGTTTACTGGAGGTCAAATAAGACTGTATTCTGTTACAAATTTGTCAACAAAATATTTACCTTACCTCACTGTGGAAAATACTTTAAGGAAACTAAGATGTGTTTTCAGTAGAAAACAGTATGAAAAAAATCACTGAAAAGAGTTATGCATGATCGGGACTTTCTAAAATTAGATTACAATTAGTTGGATAAATGGATTTTGTTAGGATTAACACAACCATAGGAAAATTGGTTCAAGCCAATGATGTGCAAGATGGCGGAGTTGACTTCCACTATAACTTCTGCCTTGGTATATAATATGCCCATTATGACAACAGCAAGCTAAATGATAAACCCATCAGCATTGACTAAATCTGACTGAATGTTCTAAATTGTGTTCATTTGGTTGGTTAAATTACATGGGAAATATCAAATGACTAACAAATCCTCTCACATTATGAAGTATAGTAAATATTACTAATATAGATATCCTAGAAATTATATGGAGTTCCTAACATTCTGGTATGTCCTGGCATTCTAATGGGAAACCTGATGACTTTAAAAAAGTTTAAAAATAAATGAATGAATGAGCCAGCGAATATGCTTATAACTTTTATAGTTTATATCTGAAAAATTATGGGTTTGAATTCTAGGAGTAGGGAAAACCTTCCTCTCAAACTAATTATGACAGTAATTTGGTAAAATTATATGTTATCAAGAAAACAATTATATTTTCTGTCTGACTCCTCCAGAGACTGGAAACTCTTAGGTTTCCAGTAACTTTATCTGGGACCAGCGCACTAAGCATGGGTGGCTGCGACTGGCACAATAAGCATGGCCGAGAGGAGCTACCCCGCGTCCGAGGTCAGGGCGGCAGCCAGGAAGAGCAACCCCACACTCAAGGCCAGGGGCAGCGGCCAGGAGGGGCAACCCCACGTCCAAGGAGCGGTGGCTGTGTGGGCGCAGAGGGCCTAGAGGAGCTATCCCACATTGAATGTCAGGAGGGGTGGCGGGGAGGAGATACCCTTTATCCAAGGTAAGGACCAATGGCTGCACTTTGTTGGAACAGCCATGAAGAGATATCCAACACCCAAGGTAAGAGAAATCCAAGTAAGATGGTAGATGTTGCAAGAGGTCATCAGAGGGCAGATACACTGAAACCATACTCACAGAAAACTAGTCAATCTAATCACACTAGAACCACAGACTTGTCTATCTCAATGAAACTAAGCCATGCCCTCAAGGCAACCCAAGACGGGCGGGTCATGGTGGAGAGGTCTGACAGAATGTGGCCCACTGGAGAAGGGAATGGCAAACCATTTCAGTATTCTTGCCTTGAGAACCCCATGAACAGTATGAAAAGGCAAAATAATAGGATACTGAAAGAGGAACTCCCCAGGTCAGTAGGTGCCCAA
>SJXQ01006331.1:337290-360492 GCA_006408695.1 Aepyceros melampus | reverse complement strand
AAGACATTGACAGAGCAGCATTTTCAAAGAAATTGTGAATCAAAGATGAATATGTCTTTCAAGTATTGAAGAAAAACCATTTTAAACACACAAGAATTCTGTACCCCTTAGCCAGTCTCAAGGAGTCTTCCGGAGAATGAGATTCATGCTCCGAAGAGACGAATGGGAAAACTTCAGCCTAAGGACCAAGAGTGAGTGTGTGATGTATTTAATTGTTGAGATAAGATGAAAACAAAGGTCATGATGAGGCCAAAGTATTAATATATAAATGTTATGTGTTCTAATACAGTAGAAGTAATCTAAGCAAAAATGAGGTAAGGGATAAAGATGAAAGTAAAATGAACTCTTTGATTGTTAGATATGTAATAGATAAGACTTAAAGGATCCCATTAAAAATTGACAAAATGCTAAAATGGTATCTAAGAAAAGGGGAATATAAGGGCATTAAAATTTTATAGGTACAAAGATAAGCATGAGAACAAATATACAAACGTTCCTAAATACAAACAGAATATACAGTGGAGAAAAGATAGTCTCTTCCATAAGTGGTCCTGAGAAAACTGGACAGCTACGTGTAAAAAGAATAAAATTAGAACACTTCCTCAGTTCAGTTTAGTCGCTCAGTCGTGTCCGACTCTTTGCGACTCCATGAATTGCATCACGCCAGGCCTCCCTGTCCATCACCAACTCCCGGAGTTCACTCAGACTCACGTCCATTGAGTCGGTGACACCATCCAGCCATCTCATCCTCTGTCATCCCCTTCTCCTCCTGCCCCCAAGCCCTCCCAGCATCAGGGTCTTTTCCAATGAGTTAGCTCTTCGCATGAGGTGGCCAAAGTACTGGAGTTTCAGCTTTAGCCTCAGTCTTTCCAAAGAACACCCAGGACTGATCTCCTTCAGAATGGACTGGTTGGATCTCCTTGCAGTCCAAGGGACTCTCAAGAGTCTTCTCCAACACCACAGTTCAAAAGCATCAATTTTTCGGCACTCAGCTTTCTTCACAGTCCAACTCTCACATCCATACATGACCACTGGAAAAACCATAGCCTTGACTAGTCGGGCCTTTTTTGACAAAGTAATGTCTCTGCTTTTGAATATGCTATCTAGGTTGGTCATAACTTTCCTTCCAAGGAGTATCTTCTCCTCCTGCCCCCAAGCCCTCCCAGCATCAGGGTCTTTTCCAATGAGTTAGCTCTTCGCATGAGGTGGCCAAAGTACTGGAGTTTCAGCTTTAGCCTCAGTCTTTCCAAAGAACACCCAGGACTGATCTCCTTCAGAATGGACTGGTTGGATCTCCTTGCAGTCCAAGGGACTCTCAAGAGTCTTCTCCAACACCACAGTTCAAAAGCATCAATTTTTCGGCACTCAGCTTTCTTCACAGTCCAACTCTCACATCCATACATGACCACTGGAAAAACCATAGCCTTGACTAGTCGGGCCTTTTTTGACAAAGTAATGTCTCTGCTTTTGAATATGCTATCTAGGTTGGTCATAACTTTCCTTCCAAGGAGTAAGTGTCAAAAACATCTATTTCTGCTTTATTGACTATGCCAAAGCCTTTGACTGTGTAGATCACAATAAACTGTGGAAAATTCTGAAAGAGATGGGAATACCAGACCACCTGACAGGCCTCTTGAAAAACCTATATGCAGATCCGGAAGCAACAGTTAGAAATGGACATGGAACAACAGAACACTTCCTAACACCATACATAAAAATAAGCTTAAATACAATCAGTCATGAGTGAGCAAGCAAAGAAAACATCACTTTGAGAAAAAGCAGCATTGTAAGTATGAGGTACCTAGTAACTGTACTGTCGTGTGATCAAACTGAGACCACATGTATCAGACATATCAGTAAATGTGAACAAATATAATACAGTCATTAAAAGATTTCATTCTAGTTGATATTAAAGTTCATATATAAAATAAGCATGCAAGAAAGAATGGAAAAGCACAAAAGCTACCAGGGAACTTACCCTGTTGGACATTGATGCATACTCTAAAGCCTCTATAATTAAAGCTGTATGGTGCTGACTCATGGCTAGATAAACAGGCTGGTAGAATAGAATATAAGTAGATTGTACTTCTGGAATCAAATTGACCATATGGACTACAGCCCGCCAAGCTCCTCTGTCCATGGAATTCTCCATGCAGGAATATTGGAGTGGGTAGCCATTCCCTTCTCCAGGGGATTGTCCCGACTCAGGTATCGAACCCAGGTCTCTCTCTTGCATTGCAGGCAGATTCTTTACTGTCTGAGTCACCAAGGAAGCCCGAAGTAGATTCAGTTACATAAAAATTTAGCATGTGATAAAGGTACTACCTAAAATCAATAGGATCTCTACCATAAAAAGGAAAAAAAAAAAAACATAACAAAGTCTGGAGACAACCGACTTGCTGGGACGTGTATCGTGGATACAGGGCTAGTATACCTAGCCTTACCAAGGGTGGAAACTCTTACAAAGGGTAAAAAGACCAAAAATGGAATAGAAAATGAAGAAAAGAGACAGTTCCCCAAAAAGGTATAAAAATGGTACTTAAACATATGAAAAGATGTTCAACCGTACCCATAATTAGAGAAATGCAAATTAAAACTGCAATGAGGTACGGTTTCTCACCTACCAGATTTGCAGAAATTTAAAAGTATAACAACACATTCTGGTGGTGAACCTGTAAGCAAACAGCCACCATTGTACATTGCTGGTGGGAATGCAAATTGGTGCAACCACTTTGGAGGGGATTTGGCAATGTGTGATAAAAGGTGTGTACCTTTACCTTCTGACCCAGCAGTGCTCCTAGGAATTTACCCTGAAGACACACCTCCAACAGTGTGAAAATATACATGTGCACAGGATTATTTATTGCACCTTGTTTGTAGTTGCAAAATACTGGAAATAATCGTAATACCTGTGCAGAGGAAAGGGATTGAATAAATACAGCTGCACAATGGAGCCACTCATTTCTTTTTTTATCTTTAAAAAAAAAGAATGAGAAAGACCTTTATGATTCATTTGAAGTGATTTCTAGGATACATTAAGAGAAAAAAAATCAAAGTGTAAGAGGATTCTTAATATGCTTCCTCTTTTGTAAGAAAGGAGATTAAAAAAAAATACCCATCATCTTATTTGTAGAGAAAACACACAGAAAAGATGATAAACTGGAAACCAATTGATCAGAGTGAGGTGGGTGGCAGTAGAGTAGGATGGATGTGTGGAGGGAGGGGGCGTTTCTCTGAGAACGTCGTTTTACATGGTTTTGACTTTTAGAACCACGGTAATGTTTCACATATGCAAAAAATAAATAATCGGCCAGAGTGGACTTTTTTTAAAAAGGAATGCAGATAGAAATAATAAACTTAACTATATTTCAAATGAATTATGTAATTGCACTTTGGGGAAGGGATGGAGATGGAACCCTGTTAACCTTTGAACAGAGCATCTTGACTCCAGATCCTTAGACTGAGGATTGTTAGACCTTGTGAAGAAATACTGAAACTCTTGGTACTTTGCCAATTTTTCAGAGAGGGTGTGGGTTAACAGTTCTGAAGCCGCTTTGTGTGTATTCTTGGATTGAGCAAATAAGGAAATCAATTGTAGATAATGGAAACCAAATTTCTGTCTTTTGCAGAGGGACATTATTAAAAAAAAAAAAAAGCAAAGGAAAGGAAAATGCTAGAATAAGCCCTTGGTATTGAATTGAAACCAGAGTATCAGTGTGAACTAATTGTTTTGAATATGTACATGCAGATAGATCTAGAAAGAGATACAAGCGTGTGCACACATCCCCTGTGCGTGTGTGTCCCTCTCTGAGGTCTACAAGCGTGGAGACTCTAGGAACCATGAGTGAATCTCTTTTCCCCATCTTAGTTTCTAAACGTCATTCTCACTAATAAGAACCAGGCTCCTTGGAGAAATGGCTGCTTCCAAGACAGGGACAGAGAAAGGACAGGGTGAACCAGAATATCTTCTCAGGCCAAAGCTAGGCGAGTGCTCACAGAACGACGGGGGCATGTGCCCTGGACAGAGAAGCCAGTTTGGCTCCTGGGGGCCACGCCTGGGCCTGTTGAGCGCCAAGGTAGATGTGATGGTCATGGATTGCAGTCCTCAGAAGCCATCGTAGCCCATGTGTTGTCCACGCTGATTTTAATTGGTAAAACAGTAGAGAAAGAAATGGGAGGTGTTTGTATCACATAAAAATAGCCACAGGAAAGCCATTCCTTCAGGAGAACGTGAACTAGTAAATCCAGAAGGAGTTAGAAAATTTGGCAGCCACCATAGTAATAACTGCTTAACATAAGAATCAAGAATTACCAGTGAGTGCTAAAATTAATGGGTAAAAGGTTGATGACAGGCAGTTTGAGCGTGGGTGCGTGTGTGTGTGTGAGAGAGAGAGAGAGAGAGTAGACCCAGAGTCTCTTTAAAGGGAAACTTGAGTAGTGTGTCCTCTCCACTCAGCCCCATCGGTGGCTCCATGTTCACTCCAGAGAGGCCCCCATCCTTCTGAGTCTTTGGTTCCACCCAGTCTCCCCCGCCTGCTAGGCGCTCTGCTGCCTTGGGGCTGGCCTCATTCTTCACAGCCTTTGAGGTTTGCTCTGGGGTCACTTCTCCGTGAGACCTCTCCTGACCAGGATGGGCTACTCCTGCCCCCTTATCTGCTTGAATGTCCTTTAATTTTTAAAAAATAGTTCTTTTTACTTTCTAAGACAGTACCTGATTTTCTTGTCTGGTAGAGCCTTGCAGCTTGCCGGATCTCAGTTCCCTGTTCAGGGGTTGAGCCCAGGCAGGCCCTTGGCAATGACGATGGAAGGCCTAACTGCTGGACCACCAGGGAACTCTCTGGGCTTATTGTCCCTTATCCGTTTCCTTTGGAAAGACTGTGAGCTCCCCAGGAGAGAGATCGTGTCTTGGTTCACTGATGTGAATTGGTGCCTGGCGCATAGTAGGTGCTCAGTAAGTGTGTGTTGAATGAACATTCGTTCACATTCGTGTGTGTGTCTGTAAAAGGAAACTGAATGGAGCGATTTCTTAAAACACTGAGATCAGCTGTTAAGGGCTGATGTGAGCCTGGAGTAGACGGTGGCCCGGGAAGTGGGCATGCACCTGTTTGTAACTTCATTTGTGAACGGTCCAGAGGGGCTGTTTACCTCCTGGGAGAGTAGTGGTTTTCTCATGGTGGAGGGGGGAGAGGAGTTAGTTCTTGAACTTTCTGCTTGAAACACTTAAATATTGTCTGGTTTCTTTTATTGTAACCACAAATTATTCTTCAGATTAAATTTTATAGAAGAAAAACTGCGTTAAGTATAAAATTCATTGGGAACAGGAATACTGGCCTGATCTTACCGATTTCCTCAGTATCTGCTTAGTCATTGTGCTCTCTGTGCTGGCCACCAAGCTCAGGTCTTCACATGCCCCGCAACCCCAGGAGGTGGGGGCATTATCCCCCTTTTCCAGATTAATAAGCTAGGACTTGAAGAGTACCAAGGTCACACAGCTGGAAAATAACCCCAGTCTTAGGTGACAGTTCAGCCCCTGGTCTACTTGAGAGCTCACACTTTGAGCCATTAAGCAGTGAAACAGTTGCTTGAAGTTGCCCAGGTGTCGCTTCTCCCTTTCCTGGCCCTGAGGCATGTTGCTCCTGCTTTCTCAGGGGGCTTTCTGCTCTGGGAGCATCCAGCACCCGGGGTGCTAGAGATGAACTCAGGACCCAGCAAAGTGAGAAGGAGCTTCTTCTAGGGACGTCAGGAGGGTTCATGGGCTCTGTCATTTTGCAGGGCCCACTGGATCCCTTGTGGCTCAGCTGGTAAAGAATCCGCCCGCAATGCGGGAGCCTGGGTTGGGAACAGCTACCCACTCCAGTATTCTGGCCTGGAGAATTCCATGGACTATGTAGTCCATGGAGTTGCAAAGAGTCAGACACGACTGAGCGACTTTGACTCACTGGATCCTGAGGTTTCTTAGGCGAAACATGTGCAGTGCTTCTGGCTGAACATGCATACCAAAGTCACGCTGGGCTTGATCTTCTGAAAGCTTGTGATTTTGAGTACTGTATAGATACGGTGTTTATGAACACATCTAAACACAGATGTTTTTGTGGGGAGTTCCCTAACTGGTTCTGACTCAGTTTTTGAAACTAGCTTTTGTCATAACCTCAGGGATCATAAGCTTGGTTCGTGAACTCCCAGAAGGTAGTGGATAGACTTCAAGAAATCTCTAAACCCTTGTAGGTTTTGTGTGTAGGTGTATTTATGTGCCTTTTTCTGAGGAATAGGGTCTGTGACCCCCATTAGAAAAGGCGGTTAATTCCCGAAGAGGGTTAAGCCGGTGGTCTGAAGCCCTGGTAGAACTCTGGTCCTTTCTCAAGACTCTCCGGTTACCTGCTGATTCCGCCTCTGATCTCCATATCCTTGGTTTATATTCAGTATGTTCCAGCATCCATGCTTCATTTCCATGTCAATTGCTTGTGGCTTCCAGGTTAAAGCACCATGCTAGAGATACTGCTCTTATAGAGAACCGCCGTGTGAAGGAAGGCATCAGAGTGGAGCAGCTTTAAAATGCTTGGCCATTAAACTTGCTTTTCAGTTTTCTGACAGCCAAAGCATAAAGCAAAATGTTTTTAGTCACGTAGATTTTGTGTTCTGATAAAACCATTTTTTCCTTATAGAACTAATTTCAAGAGTAGTTTATATCTTTTCCCTTTATTTCCCTTTTCTATTTGTTTTCTTTTCTCCCCTCTCCTTACCTCCCTCCCTCCTCTCTAAATACCATTCGCTCAGTATATATTGTTTCTTTAGTTTCTTTAGCTATCAGTTCAAGACAGTGGCTCCCAGAGGCAGTGGGGCAATTCCGTCTTCATATGAACGTGTGCTTAGGGCTCAGTGCTAATTGTTGGTGTCCCTCAGATTATCTAAAATTTAGTCTAAACTAGTGATAGCCTAGTTAAACATCCTAGAATTCCCCCCCCAAATGCTAATATGCCAGCAATTACTGGGATCCACCATTTCTTATGATACTTTGGAAGCTCGTGATTCAGACCTCTAGTTTCCCCCAACACCTCTCAATTGCATTCATCCCCCCAAACTTGGGAAGTACATTCTGCCAACTCTACCAGGTGTATTTCACTAGGCTAGCATCTACAGTGACTTCACTTTCACGCACTGGAGAAGGAAATGGCAGCTCACTCCAGTGTTCTCACCTAGAGAATCCCAGGGACGGCGGAGCCTGGTGGGCTGCCGTCTATGGGGTCGCACAGAGTTGGACACAACTGAAGTGACTTAGCAGCAGCAGCAGCATCTACAGTAGTGAATTTAAATGTTGGAGAAAGCTATTCCAACTCCAAAGGAGTTTTATTGGATTTTAGCTTTAAACTGTTCTGAATTCATTTATAAAATTCATGTCTGGTAGAAACCTGTGACACTTGCCTTTTTGGAGCTGAGTGAAACTGTGTTTTCAAAAATCAGACAAAAAGGAGATTGAGTAAATGCAGAGTTACCTTAAGAAATAGTAGCAAAAACCACAACTATTTTTTTTTTTTCTAATTCAAATTTATTCAATGGATCTGTTTCCAGGACACCTGAGTTCCAGGCTTCTTGTCCTATCATCTGCTCCCAGTGTGGCAGCTCTCTGTCATATCACTTGTCTTCATTCTTATAGCAAATATTTATTGATCAAATACTCAGTAAAAGACGACCCCAAATTGTGAGACATACACACAAAGCGCCACATCCACACACTTGCTGACACACTGTCTGTCCTGCCTCGCACCTTCCAGGCAGCCCCTCTGCCCACCTCCCCTGCTCTCATTTCCTGTAGCCTAAATTCTTGCCGGAGCCTCCCAGCTGAGCTCTTGGTCTCCTTGTTTCTAGCTGCTCAACTCCGCTCCATCTTCCATACTTAGTGCTTGTCCCAAAGGGTAGGTCTCCACAAGCAAGTCTCCTCCATTGCTTGCAGGATGAAGCCATCCTCCTTAAGGAAGCTTCAGTTCAGTTCAGTCACTCAGTCGTGTCCGACTCTTTGGGACCCCATGGACTGCACCACGCCAGCCTTCCCTGTCCGTCACCAACTTCGGGAGCTTACTCAAACTCATGTCCATCAAGTCGGTGATGCCATCCAACCATCTCATCCTCTGTTGTCCCCTTCTCCTCCCACCTTCAATCTTCCCCAGCATCAGGGTCTTTTCCAATAAGTAAATTTTTCACATCAGGTGGCCAAAGTATTGGGTTTCGGCTTCCATGTCAGTCTTTCCAATGAATATTCAGGACTGAATTTTTTTAGGATTGACTGGTTGGATCTCCTTGCTGTCCAAGGGACTCTCAAGAGTCTTCTCCAACACCACAGTTCAGACGCATCCATTCTTTGGTGTTCAGCTTTCTTTATAGTCCAACTCTCATATCCATACGTGACTACTGGAAAAACCATAGCTTTGACTAGATGGACCTTTGTTGGCAAAGTAACGTCTCTGCTTTTAATATGCTGTCTAGTTTCATATCTTTTCTCCCAAGGAGCAAGTGTCTTGGCTGCAGTCACCATCTGCAGTGATTTTCACTTCTCTTCTTTTCTCAGCTATTTGTAAGGCCTCCTCAGACAACCATTTTGTCTTTTTGCATTTTTTTTCTTGGGGATGGTCTTGATCCCTGCTTTCTCTACAGTATCACCAACCTCCGTTCATAGTTCATTAGGCACTCTGTCTATCAGATCTAATCGCTTGAATCTATTTCTCACTTCCACTGTATAATCGTAAGGGGTTTGATTTAGATTGTACCTGAATGGTCTAGTGGTTTTCCCTACTTTCTTCAATTTAAGTCTGAATTTGGCAATAAGGAGTTCATGATCTGAGCCACAGTCAGCTTCCAGTCTTGTTTTTGCTGCCTGTATAGAGCTTTTCCATCTTCTGCTGAAAGAATATAATCAGTCTGATTTTGGTATTGACGATCTGGTGATGTCCATATGTAGAGTCTTCTCTTGTGTTGTTGGAAGAGGGTGTTTGCTATGACCAGTGTGTTCTTTTGGCAAAACTCATTAGCCTTTGCCCTGCTTCATTTTGTACTCCAAGCCAAATTTGCCTGTTACTCCAGGTGTCTCCTGACTTCCTACTTTTGCATTCCAGTCCCCTATAATGAAAAGGACATCTTTTGGGTGTGTTAGTTTTAAAAGGTCTTGTAGGTTAGAACAGTTCAGCTTCTTCTTCAGCATTAGTGGTTGGGGCATAGACTTGGGTTCCTGTGATATTGAATGGTTTGTCTTAGAAATGAATAAAGATCATTCTGTTGTTTCTGAGATTGCATCCAAGTACTGCATTTCAGACTCTTCTGTTGACTGTGAGGGCTACTCCATTTCTTTGAAGGGATTCTTGCTCACAGTAGTAGATACAGTGGTCATCTGAGTTAAATTCACCCATTCCAGTCCATTTTAGTTCACTGATGCCTAAAATGTCGATATTTACTCTTGCCATCTCCTGTTTGACCACTTCCAATTTGTCTGGATCCATGGACCTAACATTCCAGGTTCCTGTGCAGTATTGCTCTTTACAGCATCAGACTTTACTTCCATCACCAGTCACATCCACAGCTGGGTGTTGTTTTTGCGTTGGCTCCATCTCTTCATTCTTTCTGGAGTTATTTCTCTGCTCTTCTCCAGTAGCCTATTGGGCACCTACTGACCTGGGGAGTTCATCTTTCAGTGTTCTATCTGTTTAACTTTTCATCTGTTCATGGGGTTCTCAAGGCAAGAAGGCTGAAGTAGTTTGCCATTCCCTTCTCTAGCGTAGGGAAGCTTATGGGCTCTTTATAATGCAACCTCAGTTTGCCTTTTCAACCTTACCCCTTTTACTGTCTCCTGGCCACCTGGGTGTCCTCTAATGCTCCTCAGTGGAGGCACCCCTGGCATTTTGGGTGGCACAGCCCCCAATGTGTGGTGTCCGCAGAAGAACTAGCATCCCTGCCCCCAGACCTCAGTGTGGGCAGCTCTCCCCACTCACCATGGCAAGCAAAATACGTCCTCGTTTCCAGGGCTCCTTAGAACTCACAGGATTCCCCCGACGCCCCGTGCCTGTTGCTCCTGCCCCTTGTACCTGCTTTTCCTTCTGATTGTGGCATCCTTGTCCAACCCCTAACCCTTCTGGCAAAACTGCTGTGCCTTTGAGACTGGAGTCTAATGGTAACGTTTCAAGAAGCTCACTCCTACTTCTTCAGGCCAAGGTAGTTCCTTCCTTCGTGTTCCTAAAGTCCTGTTTATGCCTGTATTAAAAGAGTATACTGTGTGCAGAGGTGTTCTGGGTTGATCTTAAGAGGATCTCTTTGCTTTAAAATGCATTTGACAGGGACTTCCCTGGTGGTCCAGTGGTTACAAATCTGCCTGCCAATGCAAGGGACATGGATTTGATTCCTTTTTTAAAAAAATATAAATTTATTTATTTTAATTGGAGGTTAATTACTTTACAATATTGTATTGGTTTTGCCATACATCAACATGAATCCGCCACAGGTATACACGTGTTCCCCATCCTGAAGCCCCCTCCCTCCTCCCTGGATGTGATTCCTGGTTGGGGAAGATCCACATGCTCTGAGATCTCTAAGCCTGAGCACCACAACCCATGAGCCCATGTGTTCCCAAGCCCCTGTTCCACAAACCAAGGGAAGCCACCACAAGGAGAATCCCGTGCACAGCAATGAGGACCCAGCACAGCCGAAAATAAATATTTAAAAAGTAAGAATGCCTTTCAGAGGACCTGCAGCATCCTGTGCCACTGTGCCCAAGCCTTTGTGACGAGCCTGAGAGGAGGTGCTCCATCCAGCCGGGCACCTGTGAGCGTCTGTTCTGATCTGTGCAGCACTACGCAACCCTTGGTGCTAGACTGGGGGACTCTGCAAAGAAGAAAGGGTCTCCTGGGGCTTCATGATTTCCATAAGACAAAGAGACAATGTAATTTGTTGGTGGTGGTCTGTTATTAGAAGAACAATAATATTGATCAGTAGATTCTTTGAATCCCTGGCAACTTATCTCGGGGTTTCTGTTTGACCAAATGGAGCCGTTTCCTCTCAGTACCCCCTGCAATCAATAATCTGACGCAAAATGATGTTACTCTTTCCGAATCATCATCTTTGTTTCGAAGAGTTATTAACACAAGAGCCCGAGCTGCTATTTTCTTTAGAAACTCGGGTTGTCCTGCTTCAGATTTATACACAGCAATTGAATCTCATTAGCCCGGCTTTACACTGCATAGACCGAGCGTGTAAATAATTGAACTTTCCAGGGCTGCATCACATCTTCAGCTGGTTTTAGAAGCAGCTCCGCCCTGGTGCCTCACCACTGCCCAACGCCGGGCCACACAGGCGGCTCCCCATTCATCCTTTTCTTGGTGTCTGTGCACTGAGATAAGACAGTTGCTTGATTCTAATAAAAGTGACATAGACAATCCATTTTGGTTGGCAATTGAATTAAAAGATGAGCAGGAGTTTATACTAATACGGTCTACAGTATTATTAATGATATAAATTACCTTATATTGAATTTTAATGAAAATTAATCGACCTAATTGTGCTGCGTGTAGTTGTAGGAGCAGTGATTGTCATCATTCCAGTGCCCGTCGTAATTAACTCAGCTCCTAAGCAATCCTGGAGTCAGATCAACTAGGTTCAGCTCCTTTCTCTGCTGATTCTATTTGTGTGACATTAAGTCGTCACTTGACGTCTCTACCATCCGTTCCTCCTGGGTAAAACAGAGCTGATCAGAGTCCCCTCCTGGGCTTGTTGTGAACATCGCCTGGTTAATCCTTGGAGCCAGACCAGGTGCTAGCCAGCTCAGGAAGTCAGCCGGCCAGGGTCGGGGGTGGGGGTGGAATTCAGTGATTTCTGCTACACATTTGTTGAAGTTTATGAAATTGTATGGTCCTTTTCCTGACTTAATTACCATGTTGACTGTTGCTCATAAACACTATAAACATAAGAAAAAAAATTGTTTATATCAAAAATCCTTTACAATAACGTGGGACCTGTTTTTTAAACACAGACAAAAATTCTCACCTTCCTTTTTCTCCTCATTCTTGAATTATAATTTTAGTTAAACTCATCTGGTGACTTTGTCTTTGCATCTGCTTTTATGGTGACTCCTCAGTGACCATGCTTCATTTGGTTCAATTAGAGATGTGACGATTTTTGAGTCACGGTTTGACGGGCTTTGCCCTAAAAGTAGCACTCATAATGTTTGCTGTTGTTGTTGTTCAGTCACTCAGCTGTGTCCGGCTCTTTGCAGCCCAGTGGACTGCACACTCTAGGCCTCCCTGTCCTTCACCATCTCCAGAGCTTGCTCAAACTCATGTCCATTGAGTCAGTGATGCCATCCAACCATGTCCTCCTCTGTCATCCCCTTCTCTTCCTTCCCTTATCTTTCCCATCACCAAGATCTTTTCTGATGACTTGGGTCTTCACATCAGGTAGTCAAAGTATTAGAGTTTCAGCTTCAGCAGCAGTCCTTCCAATGAATATTCAGGGTTCATTTCAAACCAGGATTGACTGTTTTGATCTCCTTGTAGTCCAAGATCTCCAAGCAGTCCAAGTCTGAAGAGTCTTCTCTGTCACCACAGTTCAAACGCATCAATTCTTTAGTTCTCAGCCTTCTTTATGGTTCAACTCTCACATCCATAGATGACTACTGGAAAAACCATAGCTTTGCCTAGATGGACCTTTGTCAGCAAAGTAACGCGTCTGCTGGTTAATACGCTGCCTAGGTTGTCATAGCTTTCCTTCCAGGGAGCAAGTGTCTTTTAGTTTCGTGGCTGCGGTCATTCTCTGCAGTGATTTTGGAGCCCAAGAAAATAAAGTCTGTCACTGTTGCCATTGTTTCCCCATCTAGTTGCCATGAAGTGATGGGACCAGATGCCATGATCTTAGTATTTTGAATGTTGAGTTTTAAGCCAGCTTTTTCACTCTCCTGTTTCACTTTCATCAAGAGGCTCTTTAGTTTCTCTTCACTTTTTGCCATAAGGGTGTGTCATCTGCGCATCTGAGGTTACTGATATTTCTCCCAGCAATCTTGACTCCAGCTTGTGCTTCATTTAGCCCAGCATTTCACATAATGTACTCGGCATAGAAGTTAAATAAGCAGGGTGACAATATACAGCCTTGATGTACTCCTTTCCCAATTTGGAGCTGGTCTGTCGTTCCACGTCCCGTTCTAACTGTTGTTTCCTGACCTGCATACAGATTTCTCAGGAGGCAGGTAAGGTGATCTGGTATTCCCATCTCTCTCAGAATTTTCCACAGTTTGTTGTGATCCACACAGTCAGAGTCTTGAGCATAGTCGGTGAAGCAGAAGTGGATGTTTTTCTGGAACTCTCTTGCTTTTTCTGTGATCCAGTGGATGTTGGCAATTTGTTCTCTGTTTCCTCTGCCTTTTCTAAATCCAGCTTATACATCTGGAAGTTCTCAGTTCATGTACTGTTGAAGCCTACCTTGGAGGATTTTGAGCATGACCTTGCTAGCATGCGAAATGAGTGCAATTGTGTGGTAGTTTGAACATTCTTTGACATTGCCCTTATTTGGGATTGGAATGAAAACTGACCTTTTCCAGTCCTGTGGCCACTGCTGAGTTTTCCAAATATGCTGGTCTGTTGAGTGCAGCACTTTAACAGCTTCATCTTTTAGGATCTGAAATAGCTCAGCTGGAATTCCATCACCTCCACTAGCTTTGTTCATGTTGATGCTTCCTAAGGTCCACTTGACTTCCTGCTCCAGGTTGTCTGGCTATAGGTGAGTGATCACTTACAATAATAGCTGCTCTTTATTCTGGGCCTCTTCCCACTTCCCTGGTCATTCCTTCTTGGTCTTCTCTCTATTATAGATTTCTCTTCCGCCTCCCAAAACATTGGCATGTCCCAGACTCAGTTCGTGGGTTTGGTCTCTTTTCTGTTCGTACTCTGGAGGTGATCTCGTCCATCCCAGGATTTTAAATACGTTCTAGTTGCCTCTGACACCCAGGTTTACACCCTTGTCCAGGTCTCTACCCAGACTCAACTCAAGTGCTTGTGGACGTCGCCACCTCATTTCCACAGTTGTGCTCGGGCAGCAGTCCCATGACTAAATGACTCCTCCGTGCATCCTGTTGCCCGGACCAGAAGTCTTGGAGTGGCCTCTGCCTCTTCTGTCTCGTATTTCCCAGGCAGTCCTTTGGTAGATTCTGTGGGTTCTTCCTCAGAAATACATCCAGAACCCATTCACATCTCACCAACTCCAGTCCACGCCCCAGTCCAAGCTGCCGTCTCGTCTCGCCTGGCGGACTACAGCCCCCTCCCAGCTGGCCTCACTGCTCCCACCCTTGACCCTCTGTAGCCTTTTGCATGCTGTAATCACTTTGCAGCTAGAGTACTGCTTCTGAAATGTCACTCTTCTTCCTAGAAGACTCTACCAGCTTCCACCACACCTTAGAGATCGTCACCACCTTCTCCAAGGCCCAAAACCCCTTCCCTTCCCCACAGTCTCTCAGACCCCCACCTCCTGTCACTGCCCTGCCTTCCTCCATGCCAACCCCCTGCCCTCCTCGCTGCTCCCAGAGCATGTCAGGCCTGCCCCGGCTCCCTCCTTTGCTTTCTTAAAATTTCTAGGTCTCCCCTGACAGCAGTATTTACAATAAACCAGCACCCTGCCCCACCCCTTGCCATTCTGTCTCTTATCTCTTACCCTGCTTTATTTTCCTTCATAGCATTCTCACCATGTGGCATGGTATTCGTTAGCTTACTGTGCATCTCCACCCTCCAGAATGTGAGCTCTTTGAAGGTAGAGACTTTGTTTGGTTCCCTGCTGTATCTGCAGTGCCTGGAACAGCGCCTGGCCCATGCTGAGTGCCCGGCAATATCAGTCAGTGAGTGTGCTCTCTGCAGTGTGATCTCACAGCAGCCCTGAGGTGGGTGAGGTGCGGAGAGGCAGAGGAAGTTGCCCAGGTTGCCTGAGGCACGTAGCAGGTAAGTAGCAGAGCTGGGATTTAGTTAGCCTCTGCCAGTTTGACTTCAGGGTGCACGTTCTTTCTGTATTATTGCTGTCCTCCCGTTTCTGAATGCTTCCAAACCACCATCAGATCTCAGAATTTTATCGTGCCTTCGAAGCTTACCATCTTGATTTTGTTTGTCGTCATCAAATTGTGTTTGAGTGTCTGGCTTCCATAGGGCCTTGGCTGTCAGAAAAAGTAAAGGAAGGTGCCTAGCCCCTGCCTTTCTATTTTCTTCCTGGAGCAAATCCCCCATGAAATGGTGAGCTCCCCCAGGAAAATCTCTTTCTTGGTTCTTGTCATCTTTCAGTTCAGTTCAGTTCAGTTCAGTCGCTCAGTCATGTCCAACTCTTTGCGACCCCATGAATCACAGCACGCTAGGCCTCCCTGTCCATCACCATCTCCTGGAGTTCACTCAAACTCATGTCCATCAAGTCGGTAATGCCATCCAACCATCTCATCCTCTCTTGCCCCCTTCTCCTCCTGCCCCCAATCCCTCCCAGCATCACGGTCTTTTCCAGTGAGTCAATTCTTCGCATGAGGTGGCTAAAGTACTGGAGTTTCAGCTTTAGCATCATTCCTTCCAAAGAACAGCCAGGACTGATCTCCTTTAGGATGGACTGGTTGGATCTCCTTGCACTCCAAGGGACTCTCAAGAGTCTTCTCCAGCACCACAGTTCAAAAGCATCAAGTCTTCAGCGCTCAGCTTTCTTCACAGTCCAACTCTTGCATCCATACATGACCACTGGAAAAACCATAGCCTTGACTAAACAGACATTACTTTGTTGGCAAAGTAATGTCTCTGCTTTTCAATATGCTGTCTATGTTGGTCATAACTTTTCTTCCAAGGAGTAAGCATCTTTTAATTTCATGGCTGCAGTCACCACCTGCAGTGATTTTGGAGCCCAGAAAGATAAAGTCTTACACTGTTTCCACTGTTTCCCCATCTATTTGCCATGAAGTGATGGGTCCAGATGCCATGATCTTCGTTTTCTGAATGTTGAGCTTTAAGCCAACTTTTTTACTCTCCTCTTTCACTTTCATCAAGAGGCTTTTTAGTTCCTCTCACTTTCTCCATAAGGGTGGTGTCATCTGCTTATCTGAGGTTATTGATATTTCTCCCGGCAATCTTGATTCCAGCTTGTGCTTCTTCCAGCCCAGCGTTTCTCATGATGTACTCTGCATATAAGTTAAATAAGCAAGGTGACAATATACAGCCTTGACGTACTCCTTTTCCTATTTATGACCAACCTAAACAGCATATTAAAAAGCAGAGACATTACTTGGCCAATAAGGTCCATCTCATCAAGGCTATGGTTTTTCCAGTGGTCACGTATGGATGTGAGAGTTGGACTATAAAGAAAGCAGAGCACCAAAGAATTGATGCTTTTGAATTCTGGTGTTGGAGAAGACTCTTGAGAGTCCCTTGGACTGCAAGGAGATCCAACCAGTCCATCCTAAAGGATATCAGTCCTGAGAGTCCATTGGAAGGACTGATGTTGAAGCTGAAACTCCAATGCTTTGGCCACCTGATGTGAAGAGCTGACTCATTGGAAAAGACCCTGGTGCTTGGAAAGACTGAGGGCAGGAGGAGAAGGGGACAACAGAGAGTGAGATGGTTGGATGGCATCACCGACCCAATGGACATGAGTTTGAGTAAACTCTGGGAGTTGGTGATGGACATGGAGGCTTGGAGTGCTGCGGTTCATGCGTCGCAAAGAGTTGGACACAACTGAGCGACTGAACTGAACTCAACTGAACTTCCAGGGCTTAGCACTGTGCCTGGCACAGAGGGGGCACTCCCTTCATAGCTGTAAGATGAGTGAATGAATGAATACAGGGCATGAGGAGGTGCTGTGAGAGCACATGTTCTTTGTCTTTGGCCGACTGAGCACTGCCTGAGTTGGGTGCCTTCCGGGTGTTCAGAGACTCACTGGACTCTGGTGCTTGTCAGAAATATCAGTTCCACTCCAGAGCTACTAGGGTGACCAGGACTGGGGTGTCTGTTTCAGATGGGGTTGTGGTCCACACCTTGAGAAACCCACTGCTGCCCAGTGAAAATACAACAGACCATAGGAGAGACTTCCCAGCTAGACATCGAGGAAGGGGTGAGATTCGGGAAGCCAACAAGAGGGCCTTCCAAGCAGGGAGAAAGAAAGTGAAAAGTGAGACTTGTTTTTAGATCTTATATATAATAGTTCTAATAATTGCTACCACTTCCTGTGCCTGCCATGTGCTGGAAACTCTATTTGGCTCTTAAATATATGCCTATTAATTTGGTTTTCACACGAACCCCTCAACACAAGATGTTATCACCATCTTATAGACAGGAACATTGAGACTCGGAAAGTTAACTCAATCGCTCAAGGTCACACGGAGTGGTAGAGCTGGGATTTGAAGGGAGATCTGGGAAGCACCAGAGTCAAGGTCTTTTCCATCATCCTCCGCACTGTCCATGAAAAGGTCTCACAGACTCAAGTACAGGAAGCTCCTAGCACATGTAGGGAACTGGGGGAAATGTACTGAAATAAGTCAAGTTTTCTTGAAAGTGCCTTAAAAGAATAATGGTTTTGATAGCATTTAATTTTGGTCAGAAATACTTTCTGAATACACTCCTGACTTTCCCAGTTCTATTTTCTTCTTTCACACAAGCTTTATCAAATGATTGTTTTGTTGATAAATTTAGTGTGCAGTTGGGACTTACATGTAGATTATACCTACCCTCAAAGGGAGAGAGGATTTTATAGTTTCCATTCATTCTCATTAAAATCAGAACATTTGCATCTTAACTTTTACATCTTGTTCCAGGAATTTTAAGCAGTCTGATTGTATGGAAGTGGGTCGTATTAATTGCAAATGGGCTAGACATCTGCTCACTAACACGGAATGATTTTTTTTTAGCTCGATTTTGTTTTTATATATGATCTACCAGAGTGATTAAATGACGGCTGTATGGGCTGCTGTTATAAGACCAGGATTTTCAGAGACTTATAGTGTAACCATAAAAATGAACTGAAGAGTGAATCTTTGAACATTCTTGAACTGAGAGCAGTTAAACATCTTACAGTTGATAAATTTTTATCCACAGTCTGTTTTCCATTGTTGGGCCTCTGTCAGTTGGTGTGCAGCGAGCCAGGTCCCTTGGGCTCTCGGCTCTGGGGTCAGTGGTGCTGTGCTTTTTCTGCCTATGGGGAGCAAAGTAGGCAGGGAATGAGCTGAGGTGGAGCATCTGACTGGAAACACAGGATCCAGCCTGCTGGGCACTGGCTGAGTAGGCTGGGTATTTCTTTCCTGGTAGTAACCTAACAGTGTTTCCCAAAGTGGATTTCTTGCAACATGAATTCTTTATGTATGTGTGTGTGTGTGTGTGTGTGTGTGTGTGTGTGTAATTGAGCTTCCTGGGTGGTGCCAGTGATAAAGAACCTGCCAAAGCAGGAGACGTAAGAAATGCGGGTTTGATCCCTAGGTTGGGAAGATCCCCTGGAGAAGGGCATGGCAACCCAAAAATTCCCCAGTATTCATTCTTGCCTGGAGAATCTCATGGACAGAGGGGCCTGGTGGGCTACAGTCCATGGGGTTGCAAAGAGTCAGACACGACTGAAGCGACTTGGCATGCCTGTTTGTAACATATTTATTCATGGTTGCACCAGGTCTTCTTGGCTGTGTTTCTCTAGTTGCAGCTGCTCTGTTGCGATGCCCGGGCTCCCCATCGCAGTGGCTTCTCTTGGGGCGGAGCACAGGCTCTAGGCACAAAGGTCAGCAGTTGTGGCAGTCAGGCTTAGTTACTCTGGGGATGTGGAATCTTCCCGGACCAGAGATCAAACCCAAGTCCCTGGCGTTGGTAGGCGGACTCTCATCCACAGTACCACCAGGGAAGTCCCAGAACACAACTCCTTAAGGAGGGTGACGTGGACAGTAAGCTTCGGAAGCACTCACTGGTTAAACCATCCTGGTTAAGCATGTTCCTTCGTTGCAGGCCTTTCCAGCACCTTTAATATGCCCTTGTGCGCCATGCCTCTGTAAGAGGACAGTGTCTGCACAGTTGCTGGGACCCACTTGGCCAGGACCCCCCTTCTTATTGGTCTCAGATGGCCTCGCCTGCAGCAGCCTGCAGCAGGACCTGAAGTCAGGCCAAGGCAGGAAGGCGTGAATCCTGGCCACCAGGGCCCAGTGGCCAGTGACGAGGCCCTGGGCCTCCAGCTGTGTAGACATGAATTTCCAAATAGAGACAGAAAGTGGTGAAACAAGTGAAGTGTTTATTAGGAGGAAAAAGGGTGTGTGTGGATGGACACCTGAGCGAGCTCAGAGGGTCACGCCCTTGTGCTGGTTTGAACCACTTATATGGGGCGTTTCTTCCAGATTTTCCTTCGGCCAGTCATCTTGCTTTGCCTGGTTCTGAGTCTGAATTTGGTTTAACTCAGGGTCCTCCCCTGAGTGCGTGCATGTCTTGGGCAAGATGGATTCTAGTGAAGAGGCCTGCGGGTAGGTTAGCATCGCTCCCATTTTGGCCTTTCTGCACATGTGTATTCGGGAAGGTCTCCTTGACCTTGAGGAGGAGAAGTACGTGGCCTCTTGTCTTAGCGGTTCCTCCTCCTCTGCATCTTGGAGTATCCGTCCACAGGGGACACACTGGCTGCTGCTCAGCCTGGGGCCCATCTGTCTCTTGCCTCGTCATGGGACTCAGTTCAGGAAATGTTGCCATGGAGAATGTCCCAAGTTTTATCTTAAAACCAGGAGCTGGGGAATCTGGTTGAGGCTCCCTGGTCAAATAGTTGAATACAAAGTCTCAGGTCCACAGGGCAGCTGCCTCAGCCATCTCGCCCCTCAGGACCTCCTAGGACCTGTTTTGCCTTTTTTTTTTTTTTTCAGAGTTGTGGATTCCAAGCCAGTGGCACCACTGGCCCAGTCAGGGAGCAGGAGGGAAGCCGGGGCCTGTGTGCATCCATGCATGTCTGTATTTGACAGAGAGGAAGGTGGTACAGAGCTTGGCAGCAGTGGTTAGGGAAGGACAAGTAAAATACACAAGGGACAGGAGAGTTCTGGAGGGACCGACATGTTTCCTAAAGGAGTCTCCTGACCCCTGGTCCCGCACCTGCTACCCGGAGGGGCACAGTCCATGTTTTTTGAATGAATAAATTGTTGGTACTCCAAGCCCTTTGCAAACAGATAGCTAACGTTGCAACAGCATCATACTGTGTTTCAGTGGAGTTTGGCTGCCAAAAGTGTGTAATCTTGCACATCACCTGGAATCAGAGGTGAAGCCACCAGAACTTTTCTTTTCCTCACTTCACTGAGGCCCCTTTCACGCAGAGCTCTCTGCCAAGTACTGCCTGGCCGCAGAGCACGCGTCCCTGCACATTATTATTCTAGGGGTGGGAATGGACGTGAGCCAACTGATCCACACCTTTATTCCTTCTCTGTTGGGACCAGTGATGGAAAGCTAATAAGTATGAAGTGGTGACTCAGAAAGGAGCAAAGCTAGTCGACTCAGAAGAGGGGCGAAGGCCACAGTGTGAACCTATGACCTTGACCTCATTAGCTTCAGGCCTCTGAAGCACCAGCTGCTGACGATGGTGTGATGCCTGTCTTACTGCTGAAGTCCTCTGGCTGCTCTTCGGTGCTGCTGTCTTCCCGTCTCATCCTCTCCTTCTGCAGAGCATGGCTTGTTACCCAAAGGAAGGCTCGCTGGCTCACCCTTAATATGGGGAATCATTTAGAGCACTTAATTTGTGTTGACTCTTTATTGGTGCACTATTGCAATTAAGTTAGATTAATGAAAGGTAAATTCCAGTCTATACATGAGGAAAAAAAATCTCTTGTAAAGATCCTAATTAGTATGTGTGTTTATTTAGCCTCTCATGGTTTAATTGCATCCCATCTTGCTGTTTACAAACAGGCATCATTAAAGAATAATGAGTGTGTGAAGAGCATTAATGCTAGCAGCAGATGAGGTAACTGGCGGCCGGTGGGGAGAGGGAGGTGGATGGGTGAAGTCTGCCGGTTTGTGTAATTTCCCAATGAAGGAGAAAGCAAGACGGAGAGGATGGAACAGACAGGGCGCGCGGCAGCAGCTTGTCCTTTGACGGCAAAGACTTGGGCTGCATTTCATCCGCTGCTACAGTGTCACCTGGAAGGGTGAGCACACACTCTCAGGATTGTCTCGGGACCTTGGCCAGCAGCGTGTGGTTGGAGCTTTCTTTTCTACCCCGCGTTGCAGGATATCTGCACCTGAACTCTATGAGGATTCCCTGGGACGCTGAAAAGGCCACCCAACGCGGGCCTTGCCTCATGCAGTTGATCTCCTATCCCTTCAGCAGCCTCTGTTTGAAAAATATCCAGACATAAAATAACTTAAGCAATAGGCTTGTGAGATTTCCCTGGCATCCCTCATATCATTCCAATTTTACATAATTT
This sequence comes from Aepyceros melampus, assembly GCA_006408695.1. Classification (NCBI taxonomy): domain Eukaryota; kingdom Metazoa; phylum Chordata; class Mammalia; order Artiodactyla; family Bovidae; genus Aepyceros; species Aepyceros melampus. The sequence goes on along the minus strand of SJXQ01006331.1, from coordinate 339,104 downwards.
GCAGTTGTCCCTCGAAATTACAAAGCCATTTTATCTTTTTAGGTGGATGTGTGATCATTTCTAGTCTATTCTAACCTGGACTAAGGGTAGGGAAGCTGAGATTCCACGTGGGGTGGCAGTGAAGCTGAAGGAAGAACAACCCAGAAGCAGCCAGTTGCTATAGTGTCTTCCTCATTTGCTGCTTGATTCTCTGGTTCACAGGACAGAGTAAGCACTTCCCTAATGTCACTGAGGAGCAAATGTGGGACAAAGGTGGTGAGTCTGAGGAGGAGGTGTCCTGGAGCCCGGGTTGCCTTCCTTGCTGGAGTCAGAATCGGAAATACCAGCCTTAGTTTCCCCTTATGTTATGGTTATCATTGCAAGCAGGTTTGTGAATATGTTCTATATAAATGTAAATTGCCACTATTCAGACTATATTAAAGCTTTAGATTTCTCTAGGGATTCCTGGGTGAGCTGAAGTCAAGGGTTTAATTTATTTAAAATCAGGTTATAGGAATTCAGTTTTTAATACATTTTATGTTTTTTTTTTTAAAAGAGAAACTATGGTTTAATTTTAAGCTACCCTAAATAGAAGCCTCTCTCTCTCTATAGATATATATATATATTTTCCGCCCCCAGTGTTCTTAGTACTGCCTGTATCTAAGGACACAGCAAGCTGCATTATCAAACACAGAAGGACCCAAACAGGCTTGTGTGGCTGTCTCTTTTGTTGTTGTTAACTTGCAACTATTCCATTTTCAGCTCACAGAACTATAGGGCATATTGTCCCATTCATATTAATTGGATTTTAAATGACCTTGTCCAAGTATTGATCTGAATTAAAATTTTCTACATCAAGGTCAAGTTGGCACACATTGTACAGTCGAAATATTAAAAAGCCAAGTCCTGCCTAACAGGGTATCGACAGAAGTGGAGATGTGACGGGACCATGTTTGCCGCAGCGGGTACCGTGGTCCCTTCTACTGCAGGTGGCAGGTCTGTGTGGGGGTCACTTTCACCTGGACTTGAGTCACCCCATCAAAGGGCGGTCCCTGTTTTAAGTCCACAGACTCACCTTTTCCCAGCAAGAATGTCCCTGAGCAACTCAGAGCTCACATAATGCTGCTCAGGTGCACGGGTTTATGGTGAAGTTTCAGCTCATCTGAATTCACCCAGGCTGCCTTGAAAACGAGGGCCTGATACGATCATTCATAAACCTGAACTATCTAGCCCCGACCTCAGCCGTGAGTCCCAGTTTCCAAACTGCCTGTTTAATATCTCTCTGCTGAGACATTTCAGAAATAATCTTAAACTTCATAAAAGGGAAGTAGATTTCCCCTCTCCCGCTCTTACCGCTCTGCTTCCCCCTCTTATCTCATTAAATAGCAAAACCGTCTACCTGGTGCTCAAGCCAGACACCTACAAGCTTCCTTAGTGTCCGCCTTCCTCTCACCCCCCAGCCCGTCTATCAGCAGATCCTGTCTTCAGTTCCTCCTCGTTCTCTCTGGAATCAATCGGCGTCTCCTGCCACCTTGGCCCCAGTCAGAGCTGTCACCGTCCTCTCTGTGGCCCCCATTTCTTCTCTTGATCTCGCCACCAAGCAGCCAGGGACATGCTTTTTAAAGCGCGCACATCAGCCGTGTCGTTTCTCGGCACTGACTTCCCTTCGCCCTGAGTACAGCTACATTCCTTGTCAGAGCCACTGCCACCAGCAGACCCTGGCCTGGCACCTGGCGCTCTGCTGCCTGCCCCGAACCCCCCGCCCAGGCCCTCCCCACCCAAGGCCTTTGCTCAGGCACCTCCCACGACGGGCCCTCTGTAGGACTCCGCACAGC
>SJXQ01006331.1:320069-337136 GCA_006408695.1 Aepyceros melampus | reverse complement strand
GCCCTCTTTAGGACTCCGCACAGCCCAGCCCAGCCCAGCCTTAGGCAGTAGGTGCCCACCCAGGGTGAACCTAACCCCTCACCCAGCTTTATTGTCTTCCCAGCCCCACGCGGATCTCGTATTCTCGTTTCTTTATTATCTGCCCATCCCCGTCCCCAAGAATGTACCCTCCTGAGGCGTCTCGTTCACTGCTCTGGCTCTAGTCCTTAGACCAGTGCTTGGCACAGTAGTGGGATGTCCAGGAAATACTCGAGTGAATTGAATGAACAAGTGAATAATTGAATCATCTGATCTAAATGTCATTTGGGGGCACACACTGGTATTGCCTAAATCTCTCTTTGAGCTGTCCCCTTTTTGTTTATTTCCCTTAAAACTCCTTGCAAATTAGAATTTTTATTTACATACAGATTTGTTGCCTGTCTCCTCCACTAGACTCTTAGCTCTCTGAAGTGTTTCATGTGCTAACCTAATGCCTAGCCTGCACTTGTATCAAATTAACAAGTAACTGTCGAATGGAGGGAGGGGGGACTGGAAGGCAAGCCACTGCCCATCTAAGGCAGCTCCACGTTCCAGTGTGTCCGTCTGTCGGTCCATCCCCCTCCTTTCCCCCACCCTTCATTTATTCCCTACTTCTTCCAGCACAGCCACCTTCTCACAGAGAACTGTTTCTGGTTCCCAGTCTTCTCCATGTTCTCCAGTCCAGGTTCTGGAAGGAGCTGTGTACGTGGCCTAGCCAGCGTGGGGAGAGCCTTCTGTCAGACCAGCATAGGGCCGCCTTTGGACTTGGTACCTCCCCCTGGACCAGCTGCTCTGCCCAGGACAGGAAATAGCAGCTGCTTCCTGGGCAGCAGGCCCACCAGTGAGACAGGAGCGCTGGGTGCAATGGCTCTCCTGCCACCACGCGCAGCACGGGGGACAGGTAAAGGGTATGTGTGCACTCACATTCGTACGAGAAGCTTCACGTTTCAGCCTGTTGGAGAAAACAGTTGTCGGCATCTCCTTTTGTCAGCTAACCCGTTTCCCACTTCACTGCCACAACATCTTTTTGGAATCTCGATGCCCTATTTTTATACAGCCATCACATTCTCCTTTTTCCCAGAGGGATTTCTGTTATATACTTGAATGTATGTTTTATAAATGAAAACGAACTAATTCTGTTTTGACAATTCGGGGGATTTTTCACAACACTGCTTCTTTACATTGTGTGTGGATTTTGTTGTGGTTGAGAGGAACAGGAAGCCAGATGAGAGGGGAGGACTGTGAGGAAGGTGGCATTTAATCGGATGAAATGCAAACATACTTCTTAACCCTTCCGTGTCATGAAAATGGCTAATGAGGCCTGGAGACAGAGGAGGTCCTCTCTGCTGAAACTCCCCTCCCTCCGGGGCAGTTTTGACTATTGAAGAGACAAATGGATTCAGGAAGAGCAGAAGTACCCGGAGTGTTAACATTGATGGCCCCTTGGGAAATGATTCAAAGTCACTCATCCAGGAAATAAGCCACCTAGTGAAAAATAAACCTCATCTTATAAGGCAGGTGCTTCATAATTGTTAAAAAAGAATGACTTTCAGTGACACTAACAATTGCTCCCACATAGTGAGTGACAGTAGCGACTCCCCTGGACAATTCGTAGCCCTGGCCGTCCAGTCCTTACAAAGGGTTCTGTTTTAGGGACAAGGAAGCGAAGCTCACAGAGGCTGGTTTTCCCCAACCCACGCTGGTTTACCATGCTGCTCTTGCGTGGCAGAGGCAAAATTTGAACTTGGGTCTCTCAGGCTCCAAAGCCCTGGCTCTTTGCCCCCCTACCCCTATGCTGTCTGTCCCCCATGACAAAGGCAAGGAGGCAGTAACCCAGCCTGATCATGGATGGCAGATGCCAAGTTTGAATCCCAGTGCTACGCCCTTCACAAGGCTGATGTCATTTCCTGCTCCCAAAAGCCTCATCCTGAGTCTGCAGGCCAAAAAACCGGGAAGTGACAATCCAGGTAACTTGCCTCAAGTCACACAGCCATGGAACCTCCCTGGGGGTCCAGTGGTCAAGATTCTGGCTGCCACTGCAGAGAGCGCGGGTTTGGAGAGCTGAGACCCTGTAAGCCGTCTCATATGGCCAAAAGAAAAGGTCACGTAGCACCAGGAAGAGGCAGAGCTGAAATCTAAACTCAGGCTTACTGTTTTCCCCAGTCTATACATGTTAACACTCGAGCTTGCTTGCCTTACTGGCAAGTTGATTTTCTAACTTGTTGGTAGACAGAATCTAAAGTGAGTTCATCTGCCTTATGTCTCCTGGGTCTTTGTCAGAAAGGAAGATATAACTCACCTCTTGAGGCTGTAACAGCTTCGCAGCTCCAGTCTAGTCCGTCCCTGGAAGTTACCTTCCAGTTTGATTTTCCCTTTGTTGAATCACTACACTGAACTGCATTTTATCATCAGAGGCACACTTGAATCCCCAGCCACCCACCCCACACTGAGCGAAAAATAAGTGGCCTTCAGCATAGGAAGTACTGGTTTTATCGTAGAGGATCCCGCTTTCTGGCCTCTTGGTTTCCAAGTCGCGTAGCCCGTTTTCTTGTGACGGTCTCGTTACTGTCTAGCTCTCTGCAGTGCCAGCAGCCTCGTCCAGCTGTGACGGCAAGTTTATTGTCTCTACCTCAGCCTGGCCAGAGCCTCAGCCTCTCACGGTTGGTCTGCTTTCATTTTCCCTTGGCTATTTCCAGTTTTACAGTTTTCCTCGAAAGAAACAGAAGCCAGTTTCCCTCGAGTCCCAGTCCCCCTTGCTGCTCCTGCTTTGGGAAGCCTGCCGTGAGGAGAACAGCCCGCCAGCACGGTTCTGCAGGATGGCACACACCTCGCAGCTGTGCAGGATTCAGAGCACTAAGTTCAAAAAGAAGCGAAACAGTAAAACACTAAAATTAGTCAAAGCTAGTGTTTTAGTGGCGTCTAATGGATGGGGTTGGGGCTTCCCTGGTAGCTCAGTGGTAAAGAATCCACCTGCCAATGCAGGTGAGGCACGAGAAGCATCTTCGATCCCTGAGGAGGCAAAGATCCCTTGGAGAAGGAAATGGCAACCCACTCCGGTATTCTTGCCTGGGAAATCCCAGTCGGACAGGACTTAGTGACCCGACAACAATTAACAATAGCTGGGGTCAGGAGTGTGAGGATAAAACCATTTGGGGAGGAGGCCAGGAGCCTTGTGAAGCAAGATTTTGAGCCACTTACCAGAGTCCCCGAATATATGACTGGCAGTTAGAGGATTAGATGGTCCAAGGCTCTGTGGCCGCCCTGTCTTATGATTTAGAGATGCTGCTGTGGGGTCAGGGACCAGGCACAAACAGCAGAAATAGCGAGCAGCAGGCCCTGCGCAGAAAAGCTTTGAGCTGGCACTCAAGTCTGGCTAAACCTTAGCTCCCTTCCGTCAAGAATGAGAGCAAGACGCCTGCCTGGGGCGCACCACAGGGTTCTTAGATGGAGAAGGGAGCTGCAGCCCTGTGGGCACACCCTGGGTCTTGTCCTAGAGTCAAGGCTGTGTCCACATTAATCAGGGAAGACCCCCCAGGCGTCAGAGGAAAGTTTGGAGGAGCGTTTTTTCCAGGTCACATTCCAAGAACATCTCCTGGAGGAATGTTCTGTGGGACATCATCTGGGGAGTGCTCATCTGTATACCAACCCCTCCTTTCAAAACGTGGGATGAATTGGACAGGCGCCCAGCAGGCATTTTCCAACAGCTCAGTGACACAGCACCTTCTCCCCAGACTCCTTGGGTATACAGTGAGCCCCACGTGGTAAGCACTGTGCACCCCCCAGTTAGTGCGGGCACAGCTCAGTGTAATCACTTTCTTCAAGGTTTATTGTCATTCTGCCACTAGCTCCTCTCGGACCCTCTGTGACCACATGGACTGCAGCACGCCCGGCTTCCCTGTCCTTCAGTGTCTCCTGAAATTTGCTCAGATTCATGTCCATTGAGTTGGTGATGCCATCCAGCTGTCTCATCCTCTGTCGTCCCATTCTCCTCCTGCCCTCAATTTTCCCAGCATCAGGGTCTTTCCCAGTGAGTAGTCTCTTAGCATCAGGTGGCCATAGTATGGGAGCTTCAGCTTTAGCATCAGTCCTTCCAGTGAATACTCAGGGTTGATTTCCTTTAGGACTGACTGGTTTGATCTCCTTGCTGTCCAAGGAACTCTAAAGAATCTTTCTCCAGCACCACAGTTCAAAAGCATCAAATTTTTCAGTACTCAGCCTTCTTTATGGTCCAACTCTCACATCCATACATGACTACTGGAAAAACCATAGCTTTGAGAGGTTTATGGACCTTTGTCAGCAAAGTTTTGTCTCTGCTCTTTAATACACCTTCAAAGCGGGAACCATGTTTGATACCTCTTAACCTCTCAAGACTTCAGTTTACCCCCTTGAAAATGAGACAGTTGAAAGTGACTTTTTTAAAACTCCAGCTCTAAAGTCACGTAAATCTGCATCAGTGTCCTCACCCAGAGCTTTACATAGTACACACACTTATATATTCAGTGAATAAATGCTTATCAGGCTCGTTCCCTTTATCCCCATCTTTCTTTGTAATTGGTACAAAGGGGAAAGTTCTTAGTTCCATACTGAGAAGAACTGTTCCTGAACCTCCTGTAGGTACCCACTTGCCCCTCCCTCTCTCCCTTCCCCTTTCTAACTATACTTGGAAAAACATCACTGCAAGTACAGCAGACCCCTTACAGACACTTCCACAGTAAGCTTTTACCTTGTTTGTACCTTGAAAATAATGTTTGTGGACATGTGTGTGTATGTGGTTGGTTGTTCTTTTTCCCCCCAATGTGTCCCTTCCCCAAAGCAGAGCTCAGCCACGCATGCTTTGTCTGGGTGACAGATACCGTGCACCCGCTTTGCCTCCTGGTCAACGGGCTCTATGCTGGACGTGGGGGTGCTCGCCTCCCATGCATCTAGACAGCTCTGCTCAGGCTCAGGGTGCCTGCTCCCTGCACAAGCCCAGGGGTTGGGGTTGCAGGTGATTAGCACCTCTCCCCTTCTCAGCTTACCTGGTCTTAGCTACAAGATTTGTTACATTTGCATTGGGTAGCAGTTGGCAGCAGAGCAGAATGAAATATTTTTGCTATCCTCAACTTGCCTCCCACTTTGCAGCTTGCCTTGCCATAGTGAACTAGAAATGTTCCCAATGTCATACCGCTTGGCAGATGAATGCCAGAGAAGAGACAGAGAAGACCACCCATTCAGCTCCAGCGCCCCTGCAAGGGGAGGCGCTGTGACAGGTCTCTAAGGGCGCTTCCTGGAAGAGTGACGGCCTGCTGGGCAGACCCCCAGCGGCTTCATCTCCAAGTGCACCCGGGTTCTCTCTGGAGAAGCACAGTGCTCCCCTTGACTTCACAACTTGCTGTGTGAACGCACAGGGACCAGCACTGGAGGGCTGGTGAGAGAGCTGCTCAATGCAGAGGGTTACCTTGGCAACCGCAAGCCCGCTTCATTAGCAGATGGCATTAGCGTTATTTGTGGGATCCCACGGCAGTTGCCAAGCACAGACCTGTAGCCCTGTCTCTGGACGTTTTGCTCCGACCACAGCCAGCATTGACTAGTGTGTAGAACAGTGTCCATCGGCCGGTATATGGTGGGTGCCCCACCATAAAAGTCTGCCAAGACCACAGGGTCATTACAACCTGCTGCGTGCAAGTGTGTGAGAACTGGCACAGTCCAGACACGAGAATATGAATCATGATAGAGTGACATGCTGGCTGGAAAGAACGTTAGGCACACAAAGCCCCTTCTCGAGGACCAGGGCATGAAGGGCTCATGGGACCCTCTCAGCCGCATCACTCTGAGTTGAACGGAGTCTGGCGGCTGGAGCACTGTATGACTCACAGGCCCGCGGCCCCGAGTCTCCCAGGGATCAGCCCACCTTGTTGCTCCACAGGCCCCTCTGCGCTTCACAGCTGAGTGAACAGGCACCAGCGGTGGCTGGACTTGCCCTCGCTCACCCTGCCTGTAAGTGGCAGGTGTGGCAGAGTCCAGTGTACTTGACTTTCATAGTCAGTGGCCTCCTTTGGAAGTCAGCGAGGTCAGCCCCCGTGGCAGCCTCGTCCTGTCCCCACAGCACCCGCACCTCAGGCTTCCCAACTCTCAGCAGCCATTCAGCAGGAGTGTGCTTTTGTTCAAACTTCGGCGCCCACACAGCTGACACCCCTTGTCTGCAGCATCCGTTTCGCCCAGGTGTGACAGCAGGAGGGTAGATTAGCATAAGTGGTAGTTTCACTGGACCAGAGGCAGTGACTATTCTTGTTCCAGCTTTGATGTTAACTGGCTTCAGATCATTTCACCTCTGCAAAGTCCAGACAAGGGTGTGGGCCGAACAGTGAGGACTGCCCCAGGAACGTAGTCTGTGCCGGGCCCTCTGCCGCACCCGTATCAGTGAATTGCCTCCTCGACTCCTCGGGGTTGTTCTCAGAAGACACTCTCGGTATCTCCATCAGATGGAGGAAACTGACGTCCAGAGAAGGCAAGTGATGGGGCCAGGCTCTGCATATTTGAGCCCAGACCTCATTCCAGATGCACCTGATTCCAAAGCCTTGAGACGTTGAGCTTCAAAATCGCATGTGTAGTTTCATTGTAACCACGTTAAAAATGCAAAAGGCCATAAATCTGTGCATTTTCAGCCTAGTTGAGTAGCAGAGTCCTTTCTGACTATAAAAAATGAGATTTGATAAACTTCATAGCACATGACAGGTTTGAGAGAGAATAAAAGTGAACCAGAGCCAGACTTGATAGCACCGACTGTCCGGAAGCATCCAGCTCAGGAGAGGCATAGCCAAAGAGATGTTCTTGGTGAGCCTCCCACATGGTGCGCCCTCCCTTACAGGTGAAGCTGTGGCACAGGAGCGGGGCGTGCAGAGTCTGTCCCAGGACTCCGGAGCGACCAGGCAGGGGATTGAGGGGAGTGTGACTGGCTGAGGGCGGGCGTGGAGGTGGGAAGTATAGGGAGCGGTATGCCGGTGGAATCTCGTGTTTAGAAAAGAAAACACTTAAACCTCAATATATAAATGAACATAGGAGAAGAAAAAAAGGGGGGTGGTAAAGGAAAAACTATCCTAGTCCAGATTCATAAAATGCAAAACAAAAATTTTAACCTGTCGAACAATGATCTGCCCCTCTCGCCCTGGTTGTGGACTTGAAATACCATTTCCCACGAAAAGAACCAGAGCTGCTTATGGAAGTGGCTGATTCGTGACCTCAGGTGGGACTTGCACAGGACAGGCCTGGAATATCATGTACAAGACAGCACCTGTCACAGAGACCAGGGTTGCAACCTGACAGGCCTGGAGTACCGTGTATCAGAGAGCAGGGAGGCCGCCACGGAGACCAGGGTTATGACCTCACAGAGATGCCCGCAGGCCACAGACAGGACAACTGGAGCGTCCGTGCCAAGAATTGCATCAGATACATATACGTCAGATCTGCTTCGCTTTTTGAGTTTATACTGATGTTAAGGGGGAAAAGCTAACCCATCTGTTGATACATTAGAAGTAAACTAGAGAACTAAAGCATTATTTGAAAACTGGCCGATAAATGGAAAGAACTGACCTTTTAACCTGTCTTTCCTATATAATAAATACGCCCATGAGGTGACCAATTAGTAGGTAGGTGGAGTGTTTCTTTACAAAAGTATTACAGGTAATACCTGAAGGCTGGGTGATCCCCTTGGAGTACGACCATCTATAACCCCTGGTGAATTTAATGGGTCAGCAGCTGCCAGCATCACACGCTGAGATGCCTGACCTCCCATGCTTCCTGTTGGCAAGCTGTGACACCCCCGTGAAGCAGTCCTGCCAAAAATAATAATAACAATAATCAAGCCCACATCTCTATAATTACCAATTTATAGGAAGTACAGAGTAAGGAAGACCATGTAAAGTACACCACCAGGATGCCATCAGCAAAATCCAGCCTGGAAACCTCTATAGAGAAAATGAGCCAGTTTCTTCAACAAATAAAATGGGGTGGGGTGGTGGATAGAGAAATTTTTAGTTTAGGAGAGACTTTTGAGACATCAGCCAATCACATGGTGTGGATGGTATTCAGATCCCAAGTCAAGCAAACTTTTTTAAAAAGTGTGGCCTTTGTGAGACTGCTGGGAATCTGAGCACTGACTGGCCTGCAGATTGGTAACACTGGAGAATCCCTAGTATTGTTTCGGATGTGGATCGGTAGCATGGCTGGCTGTTTCATTTGTTTTCAGAACCCTTCTCTTTCAGAGATCCAGACTGAAGTATTTACAGATAAAGTGATATCTTGGCTGTTATTTGTTTCCAAATAAAACAGGAAGGGAAAAGCAGGCGAGGATGTAGGTAAAGCAAATCCGCCAAGAGTTACTGCCATTGCAGTGGGTCCACGGAGGCTCTGTGTGCGGTTTCATTCACTTTTGTCTGTTTTCCTTTAAGGCTTCCATAATAAAAAGTTTAAAGAAAGTAATTAAGTCAGTACTTCTGGGGGGGTGGCGGCTGGATATTATTTTGTTCTGTTGTGGTTTCCTTGTTGTTCAGTCACTAAGTTGTATGCGACTCCTTGCGAACCCATGGACTGCAGCACGCCAGGCCCCTGTGTCCTCCACTATCTCCCGGAGTTTGCTCAGATTCACGTCCATCGAGTCACTGATGCTGTCAAACCATCTCATCCTCTGCTGTTCCCTTCTCCTCTTGCCCTCAGTCTTTCCCAGCATCCTCTGCTGTTCCCTTCTCCTCTTGCCCTCACTCTTCACAGCATCAGGGTCTTTTCCACTAAGTTGGCTGGTCACATCAGGTGGCAAAAATATTGGTGCTTCAGCATCAGTTTTCCAATGAAGATGCAATGTTGATTTCCTTTAGGACTGGCTGGTTTGACCTCCTTGCGTCCCAGGGACTTAGGTTTTAATAGCACCCATTGCTGATGAAAGTGGAGAGCAGACAGTAGTGTTCTTAACCCTTATAGTGAGCAGTTGGTAGATTTTATCAGAAGCTTTAAAACATTTGTACTGTTCACCCCAGTAAATTACAGCTCTACAAACCTATCCTCAGGGAATAATCCCAAACACAGCAAAAGCCAGGTGAACAAAAGTACACATTGCAGCCCAATATTAATATTAGGGAAAATTCGTTCGCGACTAATGTCCAACAGTAGGTTAAAGAAATTATAGTATATCCACTCAGTGGAATGCTAGACCCACATGTCTTGCCATTTTTGAAGACTGCACAGCAATATGGAACAATGCTTACCTCATAATTTTAAATAAAGTTTTGACTTGAAATTATATGTCTAGTTTCCGTTATAAACATGAAAAATTCAAAACCCATGAATCTTTGATAGTACAAAGATTAAAAGGAAGTACCCCAAATGTTAATGGTGATTCTCTTTGGATGGAAAGACTATAAACAATATATTCCTTTTTTCTCTAATTTTATATTGTACCCTAGTAAGCCTTTATGAACTCTTACTATTAGTTAACTTTGAAGTGAAGTGAAGTCGCTCAGTCGTGTCCGACTCTTTGCGACCCCATTGACTGTAGCATACCAGGCTCCTCTGTCCATGGGATTTTCCAGGCAACAGTACTGAAGTGGATTGCCATTTCCTTCTCCAGGGGATCTTCCCAACCCAGGTCTCGAACCCAGGTCTCCAGCATTGTAGACAGACGCTTTACCGTCTGAGCCACCTTTAAAATATCAAAATTCTCTTTTTATCAGTTAAAGTCAGCTAGATCTTGCTTCTTTTAAGGAAACAGTTGCTCAATTTTCTGCTTATTAGCAGAAATTCTAAGAAATTCTATGCTTATTAGGAAAAAGACTTAAAATATGTTGGAAATGGTAGCCTCGTTGGAGGAGGTGTGCTGGACCGTCATTGTAGCCCAGCAAGAGGCAATTAACTTCAGTGCTTATAATTCAGCGCTTATGACTTTAATTCTGTTCAGTTCAGTCGCTCAGTTGTATCTGACTCTACAACCCCATGGACTGCAGCACACCAGGCTTCCCTGTCCATCACCAACTCCCCTAGCCTGCCCAAACTCATGTCCATCGAGTCAGTGATTCCATCCAACCATCTTATCCTCTGTCGTCCCCTTCTCCTTTTGCCTTCCATCTTTCCCAACATCAGGGTCTTTTCCAGTGAAAAAGACCACATAGGTGGCTAAGGTATTGGAGCTTCAGCTTCAGCATCAGTCCTTCCAATAAATATTCAGGACTGATTTCCTTTAGGAATTGTTGATATTAATATTAATTAGGAATATATTAATATGAATATTGGGCTGCAATGCGTACTTGATTTCCTTTAGGAATTGACTTCGCTCTCTAGGATGTCTGGCTCTAGGTGACTGATCACAATATCGTGGTTATTTGGGTCATTAAGCTCTCTTTTGTATAGTTCTTCTGTGTATCCTTGCCACCTGTTCTTAATATCTTCTGCTTCTGTTAGGTCCACAGACCTTTAGGATTGACTGGTTTGATTTCCCTGCAGTCCAAGGGACTTTCAAGACTCTTCTCCAACACCACAGTTCAAAACCATCAATTCTTCAGTGCTCAGCCTTCTTCATGGTCCAAATCTCACATCCATACCTGACTACTAGAAAAACCATAGCTTTGACTAGATGGACCTTTGTCGGCAAAGTACTCTCTCTGATTTTGATTATGCTGTCTAGGTTGGTCATACCTTTTTCTTTGATTATGCTGTCTAGGTTGGTCATACCTTCTCTTCCAAGGAGCAAGCATCTTTTAATTTTGTGGCTGCAGTCACTGTCCACAGTGATTTTGGAGCCCAAGAATATTAAGTCTGTCACTGTTTGCATTGTTTCCCCATCTATTTGCCATGAAGTGATGGAACCGGATGCCATGGTCTTAATTTTTTGAATGCTGAGTTTTAAGTCAGCTATTTCACTCTGCTCTTTCATCAAAAGGCTCTTCAGTTTCTTTCACTTTCTGCTATAAGGGTGGTGTCATCTGCATATCTGAGGTTATTGATATTTCTCCTGGCAATCTTGATTCCAACTTGTGCTTCATCCAGCCCAGCATTTTGCATGATGTACTCTGCATATAAGTTAAATAAGCAGGGTGACAATATATAGCCTTGACATACTCCTTTCACAATTTGGAACCACTCCATTGTTCTCTGTCCAGTTCTAACTGTTGCTTCCTGACCTCCATACAAATTTCTCAGGAGACAGATAAGATGGTCTGGTATTCCCATCTCTAAGAATTTTCTATAGTTTGTTGTGATCTACATAGTCAAAGGCTTTAGCGTAGTCAGTGAAGCAGAAGTGTATGTTTTTCTGGAACTCTCTTGCTTTCTCGAAGATCCAACATATGTTGGCAATTTGTTCTCTGGTTTCTCTACCTTTCTAAATCCAGCTTGAACATCTGGAATTTCACAGTTCACGTACTGTTGAGCCTGGCTTGGAGAATTTTAAGCATTCTTTGCTAGCGTGTGAGATGAGTACAGTTGTGCGGTAGTTTGAACATTCTTTGGCATCACTTTTCTTTGGGACTGGAATGAAGTGACCTTTCACAGTCCACTGGGAAGTTTCCCAAATTTGGAAAATTTTGCCACTGCTGAGTTTTCAAACTTTGCTGACATATTGAGTGCAGCACTTTCACAGCATCATCTTTTAGGATTTAAAATAGCTCAGCTTGAATTCTGTCACCTCCACTAGCTTTGTTTGTAGTGACACTTCCTAAAGTGCACTAGACTTTGCGTTCCAGGATGTCTGGCTCTAGGTGAGTGATCACACCATCGTGGTGGTCTGGACCATGAAGATCTTTTTTGTACAGTTGTTCAGTGGATTCTTGCCGCCTCCTCTTAATATCTCCTGCTTCTGTCAGGTCTGTACCATTTCTGTCCTTGATCAAGCCCATCTTTGCATGAAATGTTCCCTTGGTATCTCTAATTTTCTTGACGAGATCTCTAGTCTTTCCCATTCTATTGTTTTCCTCTATTCTTTGCATTGATCACTTAGGAAGTCTTTATCTCTTCTTGCTATTCTTTGGAACTCTGCCTTTAGATGGATATATCCTTCCTTTCCTCCTTTGCCTTTTGCGTCTCTTCTTTTCTCAGCTATTTATAAGGCCTCCTCAGACAGCCATTGTGCCTTTTTGCATTTCTCCTCCTTGGGGATGGTTTTGTCACAGCCTCCTTCCTGTACGATGTTACGAACCTCCATCCATAGTTCTTCAGGCACTCTATCAGACCTAATCCCTTGAATCTATTTGTCACTTCCACTGTATAATTGTAAGGGATTTGATTTAGATTGTACCTGAATGTTCTAGTGGTTTTCCCTACTTTCTTCAATTTAAGCCTGAATTTTCAAATAAAGACTCATGATCTGAGGCACAATAAGCTCCAGGTCTTGTTGTTTTTGCTGACTGTATAGAGCTTCTCCACGTTCGGCTGCAAAGAATATAATCAATCTCATTACAGTACTGACCATCTGATGCTGACTATGTGTTAAGTTATCTCTTGTGTTGTTGGAAGAGGATGTTTGCTATGACCAGTGCGTTCTCTTGGCAAAACTCTGTTAGCCTTTGCCCTGCTTCATTTTGTACTCCAAGACCAAACTTGCCTGTTACTCCAGGTATCTCTTGACTTTTTACTTTTGCATTCCAGTCCCCTGTGATGAAAAGGATATCTTTTTTAGGCATCCTAGAAGATTTTATAAGTCTTTATAGAACCATTCAACTTCAGCTTCTTCAGCAATAGTGGCCGGGGCATAGACTTGGATTACTGTGATATTGAATGGTTTGCCTTGGAAATGAACAGAGATCATTCTGTTGTTTCTGAGATTGCACCCAAGTACTGCATTTTGGACTCTTTTGTTGACTATGAGGGCTACTCCATTTCTTCTAAGGGATTCTTGCCCACAGTAGCAGATATAATGGTCATCTGAATTAAATTTGTCCATTCCAGTTGATTTTAGTTCACTGATGCCTAAAATGTTGATATTCACTCTTGCTTTCTCCTGTTGACCACTTCGAATTTACCTTGATTCATGGACCTAACATTCCAGGTTCCTGTGCAGTATTGCTCTTTACAGCATCAGACTACTTCCATCACCAGTCACATCCACAACTCAGTGTTGTTTTTGCTTTGGCTCCATCTCTTCATTTTGGGGGGAGTTATTTCTCCACTCTTCTCCAGTAGCATATTGGGCACCTACTGACCTGGGGAGTTCATCTTTCAGTGTCCTATCTTTTTGCCTTTTCATCCTGTTCGTGGGGTTCTAAAGGCAAGAATACTGAAGTGGTTTGCCATTGCCTTCTCCAGTGGACCATGTTTTGTCAGAACTCTCGACCATGACCCATCCGTCTTGGGTGGCCCTACACAACATGGCTTCTAGTTTCATTGAGTTAGGCAAGGCTGTGATCCATGTGATCTTTTTTTATTAGTTTTCCGTGATTGTGGTTTTCATTCTGTCTGCCCTCTGATAGATAAGGATAAGAGGCTTATGGAAGCTTCCTGATGGGAGGGACTTCAGTGCTTATGACTACCAAACTACAACTGGGTTCCTTTCCTTCCCTTGCTTCCTTCCAAGACTACACGTAAATTAAAGGCAGTTTCTGTTCCTTGCCTTGGCGGTTTATTAGCATCCTTAAATAGTGATTTCTCATTTTACAAGAAATGACCCATTAAATGTTACATGGTATAGCAGAATTTAAAAGTACTATGCAGATGTAAGATGCTTTTATTAACATTCTCTTAAATATAAACAAAAGTATCATGTCTTTTTCTTAACCTTTTTGTGTTCTGTACCATTGAGGGAATACAGAAATAGAGATCAACTCAGCATTATTGAAGGAACCTGGTGTTAGTAATGTTCATCGACATCCAGGACTGATGAAGGAGAGAAACTGTTGTTGGAGATGGTAGGGTGGAGATGATGCTGTGAAAGTGCTGCACTCATATGCCAGCAAATCTGGAAAACTCAGCAGTGGCCACAGGACGGAAAAAGGTCAGTTTTCATTCCAATCCCAAAGAAAGGCAATGCAAAGAATGCTCAAGTTACTGCACAATTGCACTCATCTCACACGCTAGCAAAGTAATGCTCAAAATTCTCCAAGCCAGACTTCAGCAATATGTGAACCGTGAACTTCCAGATGTTCAAGCTGGTTTTAAAAAAGGCAAAGGAACCAGAGATCAAATTGCCAACATCTGCTGGATCACTGAAAAAGCAAGAGAGCTCCAGAAAAATATCTATTTCTGCTTTATTGACTATGCCAAAGCCTTTGACTGTGTGGATCGCAATAGACTGTGGAAAATTCTGAAAGAGATGGGAATACCAGACCACCTGACCTGCCTCTTGAGAAACCTGTATGCAGGTCAGGAAGCAACAGTTAGAGCTGAACATGGAACAACAGACTGGTTCCAAACAGGAAAAGGAATACAGTCAAGGCTGTATATTGTCACCTTGCTTATTTAACTTATATGCAGAGTACATCATGAGAAGCACTGGGCTGGAAGAAGCACACGCTGGAATCAAGATTGCCAGAAGAAATATCAATAACCTCAGATATGCCGATAACACCACCCTTATGGCAGAAAGTGAAGAGGAATTAAAGAGCCTCTTGATGAAAGTGAAAGAGGAGAGTGAAAAAGTTGACTTAAAGCTCAACATTCAGAAAACGAAGATCATGGCATCTGGTCCCATCACTTCATGGGAAATAGATGGGGAAACAGTGGAAACAGTGAGAGACTTTATCTTTCTGGGCTCCAAAATCACTGCAGATGGTGACTGCAGCCATGAAATTAAAAAACACTTGCTCCTTGGAAGGAAAGTTACGACCAACCTAGACAGCGTATTAAAAAGCAGAGACATTACTTTGCCAACAAAGGTCCATCTAGTCAAGGCTGAGGTTTTTCCAGTAGCCATGTATGGATGCGAGAGTTGGAGTATAAAGAAAGCTGAGTGCTGAAGAATTGATGCTTTTGAACTGTGGTGTTAGAGAAGACTTTTGAGAGTCCCTTCGACTGCAAGGAGATCCAACCAGTCCATTCTGAAGGAGATCAGTCTGGGTGTTCTTTGGAAGGACTGATGCTAAAGCTGAAACTCCAGTACTTTGTTCACCTGATGCAAAGAACTGACTCATGTGAAAAGACCCTGATGCTGGGAAAAATCAAGGGCAGGAGGAGAAGGGGATGACAGAGGATGAGATGGCTGGATGGCATCACTTACTCAGTGGATATGGGTTTGGGTGAACTCTGGGAGTTGGTGATGGACAGGAAGGCTTGGCGTGCTGTGTTTCATGAGGTTGCAAAGAGTCGGACTTGACTGAGCAACTGAACTGAACTGAGGGTAAAAACTGTAGGAGATGGGGAATAAGGGAAGGCTGGCTGGAGGTGGCACCCCCAGAAACGGCCTGCACGCGGGAGCTGCAGCATTAGGAGTGCTGTTTGCAGGGAGACTCTGGGCTGAGTCCAGAGGGCTCCCTGCAGCCTATTCTGTGCCAGGCCTTGGTTTGGGTCCTGGGCCCAGTCTGTCTTTAGGGCCTCATCCAGGAGATGAAAAGAAGAGGCCTGACAAAGAATCAGAAGGGTTTTGTGAGCCCCTTAAAGAACGGAAGGTGCTGACTGTCTTGAGGGCTGAGTCTGTTCAACAAGCACATCAGGTCATTTTTCCCCTTTGTGGTGGTTTAGTTGCTCAGTCGTGTCCAACGCTTTTACAACCCCATGGACTGTAGCCCACCAGGCTCCTCTGTCCATTGGATTTTCCTGGCAAGAATACTGGAGTGGGTTCCCATTACCTCCTCCAGGGGAGCTTTCCGACCCCGGGATGAAACCAGCGCCTCCGGCATTGGCAGGCAGATTCTGTACTGCTGAGCCACCTGGGAAGCCACTCTCCCCTGGCACATAAGAAACTGCACTTCTTATAGCTGGTGTTGGTGATGTTTGCTTTTGGCCGCCCCACATGGCCTGCCAGATCCTAGTTCCCCAGCCAGGGATTGAACCTGTACCTCTGCAGTGGAAGCACAGAGTCTTAACCACTGGCCCACCAGGGAAGTCCTGGTACTTAGGTTCTAAGAGAGGGAAAATATTAAATGTATTTTCAGGATCCTGTTCCTTTTTGGAGATAAAACTCAGCTACTTTTCATGTACCTTCAGAACTGCCCCACTTTTCCACCAGCTGTTAAAGGTGGCTAGTTCACCCAGGGGGTATGTGGTGTCTGCCTCCAGTCTCTCTGTGTTGTACTCTCTACATATTCCGTAAGTGTATGAAGGGTCATCACATCATATGAAAACGAATGTGCTCGCTAACTCCTGCAAGGCCACCATCGTAGGATCACCTTTCAAGAAAGTAATCTTAAGACAGAAAAAAATAAAAGGGAAATCTGCTTTATCCAACAAACAGACATTTAGAACTTATTCTGAGAGTTTATAAGTCAAAATTATAAGTAAATTTAGGGCAGTTAGATGAGCTGGGGCCTGCACATCTTAAATGCCTTAGGAGGCTGGCACAAGGGGTGACCACCGTGCCTGCCTTCCTCCACGTGTCCACTGGTGCGTCTCTCAGAAGCAGACAGGTGGCTTGCTTCTCGCTGTGTTGCCCAGCTTGTGTGGTTTGCGTGTTCACAGGTGAGCATTCAGGTTTGCCCGTGTGTTTTGCCAGGTGACCTTGGGAAAGGTGTTGAAAGTGATCGTCGTCATGCGGAGCCTGTTCATCGATCGAACGATAGTGAAGGGGTATAATGAAAACGTCTACACAGAAGATGGCAAGGTAAGCGTGCTGGTGTCTGTTGTTTTCTCCGTTATTTTCTGTATCCCAGAACAAATGTAGTCGAGTCCCAGATGAATGACATTAAACACTGGCAATCATAGCTGAAATGATCAACAAGCATAGATTTATCAATGTGAAGCTGATCGCTTTACAAAAAAACATTTCTCTCTCTCCCCTTGCATTTTTCATCAAGCTTCTGCTTTCTTCCTTTAAGCCTGATACCCTTAGTTGAATTTCTAATTTATCACCTTGGACCCCAGTTGCCTCATTAAATGTGTCTTCTGAGGAAATGAATTTCTTTCTTTTCTTTCCTTTTTTTTAATCCCCCCTCCGCCTAGTCA
>SJXQ01006331.1:290963-319921 GCA_006408695.1 Aepyceros melampus | reverse complement strand
TGCAGCACATCGGTAGCCTAGGGTTCAGCGTTTTGCTTTTCCAAGAGCCATGGGGAAAATTCAAGTCAGTCTGACTCACAGCCTGCCGACTGTCTTTTTCCTCAAAGCTAAGGGGCATCCGCCAGAAGTTGCCTGTCCATAGTAGTGCATGTTGAATACTGCTGTTGAAAAAAGATGAGTTATTTCCATGGCTGAGCTGCTTCATGGCACGCCCACCCATGTGAACCCCTGATTCCTCTGGACTGCACACTCTCCATATGGAGATCGCGCCCGAGAGGATGCTAATAGGAGCCCACAGGCTTCATTTGTGTGTGCTTCCAGAGCGTGATGAGCATTCTGCCAGAGAAACCCACCCAGGTATGCCCTAGTCACTTCTGGCACTGAGCCTCCGTCTTCCCCTCTCTCTGGAGCTTTCCCTTCTTTTCATGAATCCCATTAAAATGTAAAAGTTTGTTAGTACCAACGGCCACGTTATAATGAGGACAGGACGCTCTCCAAAAACAGGTGACGACTGTCGCTTAGCACATACCTGTGCATCATGTGAGAGGTGTGACCCGTACAGTAACGAGGTCTGTATTTTGATCAAGGAGCCCAGCATTTTCAGGTTTCCACATTCCGCTCCAGTGTTGTCACCGTGGGCAGCTACTCTCACCCCCAGGGCTCTGCCAAGTTCTCATGAATCTCCCCATGGAGAGGAAAGCATTCCTCAAGGGAAGCTTTCCCCCTTCTTTTTGGAAAGACCAAAATGCCTCTGGAGCAAGGGCAGAGAATAAAGTAGATAATCGGGGCAAGCATGACCCCTGGTGTGTGTGACTCGTCCACTCTGATGGCGAGTCTAAGCGAGAAATCCCAAACTCCTTCGCAACAGCAGAGGCAAGAGTGGGTCGGGGGAGATCCTGGCCCAGAGCCCGAGTCAGTGGTCATCCTTGTGGCCTTTGTTCATGATATACAGCTTCGTAGTCACCCCTGGTGTGAGTCCCAGCCCGTGCTCTCCGAGGACTTACAAATACATAAAAGCTGTGTACTAGAGAGCAACTGAATTCAGGACACAAGTGAAGCATACTCTGAACAAGGAGTAGAGGTTTTGCCTGCTCTGCAGCACCCACATCAGTCTTCACATGATATTTATTTAACTGCCCCATACTGAAAGTGTCCAAAATCCTGCAAGGGCTCTGCCACCTAGTTGATACTCAGCAAGTGATAACTAGTATTATTTTTATTCTGCACTTAAATCCGGTAGTTCGGGAACGGTCTCAAGTGTATATGTTCTAGAATTTCTCTCTGATTTCCTCCTCCTCAGCTGTTTGAGGTAGTTCCTTTCCTCCCCTCTACCCGCGTGACTCCCAGACTCCCCAGAGACTCCCTCCCCGCTAACACTCCTGCCTCTCAGCCACCCTTGTGTCCCTGTGGTTTCCTGCATCCCCTCATAGAGATCCCCGCTGATGTGTGTCAGAGTCAGACCTCCTCCCCAGCTGGACCTCAGATTCAGCCTGTCCAAAATCAGCCTCAACGCCCCTGGGGCGGTCTTACCCAGTGACTGTGTCAGCAACTGCTCAGGCCTGCCTCCTCCGTTCAGAGTCTGCTGGTAGGCTCTGGTGAGTCTCCCTCTTTATCCCTGAAGCCAGGTGTGTCCCGTTCATCTCCACTTCTCCTCAGTTCTCCTTGTTTCTCCACCAAGTTGCAGCCTTGGCCTCCTTACTTCTGTGTCTAGTCCTGCTTCCCTCCCCATCTGTCCTTCACTTGGCCTCCAGAGCTGTCTTCCTGGAATACACAGTCAAGGGGGTGATTTCTTGCTTTCTGCCATCTCCCCATTGCCCAGAGCAGAAAAGAGGCATATAAGTAGACGTTGGGCACAAAGCGGTCCATGATGAAAATAGTTTGGGAAACTCGGGGTTAGAGAAAGTTCAGTGGGACTCTTTACTGTAGAAATTCTTAGAGATTGGAGTTTGCCCGTGTGCTTTGTGAATCTCCCAAAACGGGTATGTAGTATGCAATCTTTTCCTGACCAGTTTGACCATCCATTTTTTTCTTCGTTTATTCTTGGAGCGTGTGTGACATTGGCATTTGGCAAAACACCCTTCTGAAATCTCTGGCTTGTAGAGTAAAATCCAGACCCCTTAGCAAGACCTAGAAATGCCTAGTGATCCTGGCGCTTGCCCCCTGTCCTGACCTCATCTGCCGTCATTCTCTGCACACGTTTTGTCTTACCTTCCGGCCTTTTGTGCTCCTTGTGGCTCTCAGGACGTTCCAGGTTCTTCCACACGCTTAACACCTGCTCTGCGCCCTTGACCTGGGATGTTTGCACCTCTTGCTCACCTGACATACTTACTCTTCCCTTTGCACTGACCGAATGCCATCTCTCTTCTCATCCTGTCCCCCTTCCCTGGAGGCCCCTTCTATGCGCACGGGCTCCAGAGATGGCAGGCCTGGGTTTCCCTTAACCTATAGCACAAATTATCATCATCACTCTCACCTCCGTAGTGTTTTGAACAGTCATTTTCTGGTACTGGAACTAGTACATCCTAGTTGTCTGTTGACGTGTCTACCTCGTAATTAATAAAAATACTGGTGTACTCCATTTTTGTTCTGATAGGGCTTGTACAAAGCACACTTAACCTCCAGTGGTCACAGAATCCTAGGGGCCACTGTTAGACCCGTGTTCCTAATACGGAACCTGAGACCCAGAGTGGTGAAGTGGCGCCCCCAGTCACACACGGAGCCAGTACTCAAACCTCCGTGTGCCAGCACCTCCTCAAGGGCCCAGGCTCTGTCCTGAGTGTCTTTCCCGCCTGTGGATACACATCAGGGCCTGGAACACGGTAGAATAATCATGTGTTGGGAGGGGATAATGAAAAAGCCCCCTGGGGATGTGAAAATGCTTTAGCTGGGATGGAAGAGTGGAGAGTCAGAAATTAGAGACAGGAAACAAAGAAGGAAGTTTAGAGATGAGTACTAGACAAAGCAGCGGGGACTGACATCATCACTTCAGTTCAGTCGCTCAGTCGTGTCCGACTCTGTGACCCCAAGAGCCGCAGCACGCCAGGCCTCCCTGTCCGTCACCAGCTTCTGGAGCCACCCAAACCCCTGTCCATCGAGTTGCTGATGCCATCAACCATCTCATCCTCTGTCGTCCCCTTCTCCTCCTGTCCTCAATCTTCCTGGCATCAGGGTCTTTCGTCATAAGGAAAGAACAAAGGAGGCACACACACGTACGTGCGCATGGGCCATAGCTTCCTGATGAGAGATGAGCATGGGTCTCTGTTCACCAGAAGGAAGGTGAACGTGTGCCCAGGAGCCTGAATTCTCCCGAGTCATTTCACAGAGGGGACTCGGGAGGCCCCCTGCTCCCTGTTACAATGGCACACATTGGCCCCAGTGTCTGCGGGGACCCTGAAAGTCAGAAGAGCGGGGCTGAGAGGATGGGGTCCACTTGTTATTTTAAAGGCACATCTACCACATTTGGCAGAAAAGCGCTCACACGACTGCTCTGCCCAGAAACTGTGCCTAGCCCATTTGATCAGCGCCACCTCCCCTTTTTTTTCAGAGTACTTTACAAATGATAAAAAGAAAGCCATGCAGACATTATTAGTGTTCTGCTTTTAGGAGCGATCCTGGCATATGTGGACTCCAGTGTTTATATACACTTGCATTAGTGCCGTCTGTGTGCTGAACCGTCCGGCGCATTCCAGAGGAGACGTGGCATTCGGAAGGACACTGGCGCTCGAGGTGTGGTCTCTGAGAGCCAGTCTCCGCCTGCAGTTGTGCTGTTCCAGAGGCATAGCCCTGCATTTGCTGAGCTGGTGCCTGAGCGCTTGCCTGGGGTGGACCGCTGCCTGGACCCAGTGGCTGTGGCTTGGAAAGCCTTGCCTCAGCTTTTAAGGGTCCGAATTCCTCCTGCCTGTGCAGTTGTGTCTTCCAAATCCAAAGCAACCAGCTTCTAAAAGGTTTACTTAGCTGCTTTGACACAGCAGTTGCTCCGAGCCACCCCCAAGTCCCAGCTCTGGCAGGTTCCCCGCCCCCACCCATTACAGACCCACCAAGCCTATCTGTCACTCTGCACTAACAACCACCAGCTCTGCCCCGATCGTCCTCTTTCCTGGATGCGTACTTTTGGTGCCAAGCACCAGTAGAGTAATTCCTCTAATAAAATATAAAAATGCTGCTAAGACTTGCCGCCCCGCTCTGCACTGTCGTCAGGGAGGAGCCCAGAGCCCTGACTCAGCATGCTGAGAGTCCGCCTGAGGTTGACTACCTGGCCGTTGTTCTGACTCCACATGGTCAGACCTAGCTGGAAAAAAATGCAAATGTCTCCGTTGAATTTATCTTATTAGGGGATTTAGGTTATGTGAATGCTATAGCTTCATTAATTACCCCATATCAATAATAAAAAAAAAAAAAGCAGCTTTTAGCCTCCTAGCGCAAGAGAGGAGAAGAAATGGTGGTATCAAAGGGAACCTTCAAAGACAGCCAGAGCTGTCTCCAGGGTAATTTCTGATCCCCGCATTCTTCCCACTTCAAAGTTGGATGTGTGTGTATGTTTGGGTCGAGGAGGCTGGGGGAAGCTTGAATCTGACTTCTCTAATAAGTGTTGGCATCAGCCCCGTTTGATATTAGATGCAGGGAACATTTTGATTTGTTATAGCCTTTGAAATTGTTCAGACGACCTTCAGAAAAATGGCCTCTTGTTACTTATGGGGGAAGGGTGAAAGCTGGGGAAGGGAAATCCGGTTTAATCCGTATACCGAGGACGCCCTGAAATGGTGCTCTCAGCAGTTTTTTTTTTTTCAGTAACGAATGTATGTCCTGATTGAAAGTGAAAAGTTGAAGAAGAACAGACCTGTAAAACTCCTTCACTTTTCTGTTCTCTGGGGGAGAGTGGGCAGACTTAAGCGGATGACCCACTAGAAGTTTGTGGCTTGACTTGGATGACCGTGGAGGAGTCCATCACCATTGCAGGTTTATAGCACCCCGCCCCTCCTGACCCATCACCTGTTGACCTTGCAGGATGAAGCTACTAGGAAATGAAAGCTCTAGAATTTGACGTCTGTGAGGCTTACAAGTTTTATTTGGAAGTGTCAGTGTAAAATCATTTATAGTTCATTGTAGTATATTTTTTGAATGAAGAACTGATAACTTTCTGATGAGCTGTCGTCAATTTCACTTGCCCCTAAGGGAATTTGAGTGCCGATGGTTGTCACAGGGCCTGGCCTGGAAGGTTTGTCATCTTGAACTTTGCAAGAATGCCCCCTGCCCTTTGAACTGTGACAGCTTGAGGGGCACCATGTGAGTCCCCTTCCATCTGGATTGTAGCTGCAGGGCCCTCTTACTCCTGGGTTAAGAGTTGAAGCCTCTTTTTTTAACTGTTAATTTTGTATTGGGGTCCAGCCCATTAACAATAGTTTCAGGTGAACAGTAAAGGGACTCAGCCATATATACACATGTATCTGTTCTCCCCCAGACTACCCTCCCATCCAGGCTGCCGTATGACATTGAGCAGAGTTCCCTGTGCTATGCAGCCGGTCCTTGCTGGATATCCATTTTAAATAGAGCCGTGTGTACAGGTCCATCCCAAACTCCCTGATTGTCCCATCCCCCCATCCTTTCCCCAGCAACCACAAATTGGTTCACTAAGAATCACTGACCCGATTTTGAATTCTCTACCACATACTAACTGTGTGATATCGGACAAATCCCTTAACTTCTCTGAGCTTCAGTTTCCTCGGCTGTGAATTGGAAATAATTTTGTCATCACCATGCACCTGCTGAGAGACTTTAGAAAGATAACACAGGTCAGTGTAGGCTAAGCATGTAGTCATCAGCAAACGGTATCTGTCCTCCCTGGTGGGGCCAGAGATGCTGATGGCGGTGGCCGCCATCATAGTCGGCATTCGTTGGCCTACTGATCTGGGGATGTTCGGCTTCTTCTCTCTGGTGAGTAAAATTGACTGTCACTGCTGTCACCGTCTCTTCCTGTGCCTGGAGTCAGTGCCCAGGACCTGTGATGCCTGACGTGAAGCCAGAGAGCAGGTGTGCCCGTGCTGAAGCAGTTGGTTGTTGTGGGGTGCGTTTCCATTTCACCTAAGAAGAGGCCACATTCCCACCTGTAAAATACTCACTCTGGTCCCCGGAGTCTGACGGGTGCTCCTAAGATGGCAGGTTCAGCCCCAATTACCAGAAAGTTGACTTTTCCATTTTAAGATCTTTCTAAGTCCTGCCCAGAATACTGAGGGGACGCTTTCATTTGTTTTTCTTGACACTATGGTTCAGAACAATTTCTCATTCACAGGCCTGAAAGTTTTGTAGCTTTCAGAATCCTCATTTTTGAGTATCGCAGCCAACAAAGAATTGGTAGCCATGCCCTCCTCTGCGACAGAGAAGCTGAAGCTGATAAATATTCACTTGGCTCTGTCCCGGCTCCCTGAAATGAGTTTCTGAAATCTTCCCGGCCCTGAGGAGAGGCAGGGCACTGACTCCAGAACACTTGTTTAAACGGCTTTCTTCGGCATAAATCTAGCAGAAAATCAAGGACAAACTGCCTGCTGTGCCTTCCCAGCAAAGAGGGAAGCCATTGTCATCGGATTCCTCTCTCGGCCCCGCACACCTGGGAGATAGTTGTATTGCCTAACATCCTTCTATCCCAGATGGTCGGAACCAGTCCCTGGGGTCCTGAATAATAAGTTTAAACCGCCTTCCAAAAGAGCAGTGTGCTCACTTGGAATGAGCGAAGTATGTTTTGAGAAGTCACAGTTTAGCTAGAGGGTCCGCCTCTTAATTAAACCTGTGCGTACTTCTCTCTGGATAGTTTTTCTATTTAAAACATGTTGCAGGTTCTGAAGGGTTGGGTTTTTTTTTAATACGTATATAATCTTCTCTTTTAAATGAAGACTAACTTCTCAGTCTCTATGTGGATTCTTCCTCTTTTCTCTTTCCATGGCCCTGTGTTTGTGTCTGCCTGTGTGTGATGGGAACAGGCAGGGAGGATCAGCAGCAGAGAGCTTCAGCGGCAGCAGCTGTGGGCTGAAAATGGAAAGAGCTAGATTCGTTCCAAGTTCAGGCACTGATGTGACTTTCCCCCAAAATTTAGGTTTAGAATCTTTGCCATCTCCCTGTCATCTTGGCACTAAGACTAAAAGATAACAAAAAGTCGTTCTCATTCCTTCCCAATGTCTGAATAGTCTTTAAATGTAACGCTGGTGAAGCTCTGGGCTAAACCATGACACTAAGATCATGATATGAACCTGACTTATCCTCCCAGATATGACTGGCTGCCCAGCGATTTTCTTCAACAGAACTGCTAATGTAGGAAATTAATAACTTCATATGTGTATTTGGACGTTTCCTTCAGAGTTATCTGGGGGTAACATGTCACTTTTCTCCCTTCAAATTGCTAACCTATCCAATTAAAAATCTAATGTCTGAAGAGGTTTAAAATTCTTACTCCATTCATTAGCTTAAAGTGAGGGGCAGTGACTAAAAACTGACCCCGTCTTTCTGGAGAGCAGTTCAGCCAGAGTAGAAGGAGAGCGGTCAGACGGGGGCTTCTGTGGAGATGCAGGAAAGGGGGTGGTTCCGCAGTGGGTTTGGCGGGAAGCAGACCGACTGAAATCAGTGTTCAGTCACAGCTCTTCCTTCATTGGTCCTGGACTTGGATCTGCTAAACTTACCCTCTCCAGCAGGAACCTGCCGAGGGCTGGAGAGGGTGGGGGGCTCCTCCGTACCACCCAGGTTGTTCTACTTATGAGCAGGAAGAGCCAGAAGAACTACATGCATGCCTGCTCCCAGCCCAACCTTTCCCTCCCGAGGACGGTTTTCAGAAGACCCTCAGAACAGAGACAGACTTCCAGCCTGTCCCACACCAGGCACAGCACTTCCGGTCTTCCTAGAGCAGTCTTCCCAGCTGATGGCTCCTTATGCTCCTAGGCGCTCCAGAGTCAAAACACAACACACAGGCTGAAGCAGCCACGTCTCAGCTTCCCACCGTGACCACTGGCCAACCTCAAAGGCAGATTTCAAGAGGCACACTGACCAGGCATTTCAATTTGCTCCACTTTTGAACTCGTATATTAAAGCTGACTTCTGAGCACCTATGGGACCTCCTGATGGCCCCTCTTTTAATCTGCAGTATCCTCACTGTACTAGGGGTGGGGGATAATTCTATTTTTCCATACTCCCTTTTGTTCTAACTCTTGAAACAGTGAGAAGACATTGATTTAATTTCTTATACAACCTGTCAAACCAGAATGGCTTTGGTTAGACTGAACCACGGCGCATCCCGTGCAGGACCGACTGTGGCCCGAGGACTGGACTCTGAACTCTGCCCACATTCCATCTCAGACCTCTGTTTCCCAGCCAAGGGTTCCTGACACAGCGGTTCATCACAGTGAACCTGTGGAGCCCTGTAAAAACAAATGGACAAATCAATATATTCTCGGGCCCACTCCAGACCTCCTAATTCAGACATTCCAAGGAAGGGACCAAGAAATCTGTAGATTAAAAAACAAAAAATTCCCTCGGGGCCTCTGATGCCAGCCAGGTTTGAGCACCACCAAGCGAGCCCATTCATGAGAAGCTTCTCCAGATTACCACAGGCAGTCGAATGGCTCCAAATGCAGTCTCACCATCTGGGAAGGAAGGTTGCTGATGGGACCAGCTCCCTGGGCTCATCCTGGGGATGGCGGGGGAGGGCCCGTGGCAGGCCCAGGGCGTGCCTGGCAGGGGGCAGGTGTTCAACAGCGGGGGTCTGCTTTCCTCCACATGTGCCTGTGACATGGCCCTATCCTGTGCCAGGACGGTGTAAACGAAAGAAAAGCGTCAGTCAGTTTTAAGTGCGATGAAAATATTTAATTTTTGAAAGGATAAAGAGAAGCAAGACAACAGGTATGGGAATGATATTTTAAGACAGAGTAACTGGGTGTTGCCTCTTGGACAAGTGGCGTTTGAGCCAAAGGAAGGATACGAGGAGCTGTGCGAGGGTTTGTGGGGGAAGCAGTCCAGGCACCGCAGGTGCAGAGGTCCTGGGGCAGGGCTGCCCGTGGCGGTCGAGTGATGCAGGAGCACCGAGGAGGAGTCAGTGTCCGAACGGTGAGCTCGGGGCTGTGGGCGCAGCAGGTGCCTCAGGCTGACCTCAGTTCATCTCCTCACGTCACCACAGTTGATAAAGAAGAAATCCCAGCACGTGGTTTTCTTATAATCATAGGGTTTTTTCAGCTTAGTAACAGTAGTTACAATATCATTTCTTGGAGTCCACAGTTCTAAAATTGATGCTGATATTTTCTCTCTTTCCCCCCGACAGCTTGATATATGGTCCAAATCCAACTATCAAGTGTTCCAAAAGGTGAGTTTTCCTTTTTGCTTCTTCCTCAGGAGGCTTTTTGGGAAATGCGATGACGTTGAGGTGGAAATATTGGTCTTAAATCAGAGACCTTTTAAAAAGTGAAAAAGCCAGACACGGAAGTCTGCTCAGTGTAGGGTTCCATTTATGTGACATTCTGGAAAAGACAAGAGACCAGTGACAGAAGTCAGAGCAGCGACTGCCAGGGCTTGGGAGCGAGGGCAGGAGATGGCCCCCGGAGGTGTGTGAACAACATGTTTGGGTGATGGAAATACTCTTTGTCATAATTAACGGGATCACACAACTGTATGTTTCAAAACTCACAGACTAAATGCCTACAAAGGGCAAATCTTACTATGTATAAATTATATGTCTAAAGAAAAACTCAGAGGCTCTTGAGGTCACCCAGGATTAACCCACAGTTTTGTTTGTTTGTTTAGTTTTTTTGTTTTTTGTTTTTTTTGCTGTGCTGGGTCTTCGTTGCTGCGTGCGGACTTCCTCTAGTAGCAGGGAGCGGGGCTACTCTAGCTGTGAGCACAGACTTCTCACTGCGCTGACTTCTCTTGCTGTGGGGCACTGGGCTCCAGGGCCTGTGATCTTAGTGGCTGTGGTCCTTAGCTGCCCCCCCCAGCATGTGGGATCTTCCTGGACCAGGGATTGAACTTGTCTCCTGCCTTGGCAGGTGGATTCTTAACCACTGGACCGCTGGGGAAGTCCTACCGCACAGTTTTTAAATTCAATTTCCCACAGCCCTGTAATCTACACATGTGCCTTAAGGATGGGCTGAAGGAGGCAGGCTGGCCACCCCCGACCCTGCCCCGACCGCACTCTGTACTACAGTGACATCTTTTCAGGTGTCGGGCTTCCTGAAGGAGAAGTACTATCTGGGAGATGTCGGGAAAAAAGGGACTGTGACCAGAGAAAATCCATTTCTCAGCTCCCAGTGGTGGAAGGATCCCTTCCATGGACCAGCTCAGGACCTGAGGCTTCTGAGGGCTCCTCCCGCGGCACTCAGGCCAGCTCCTCGGCAGGGTAGCGGCCTCCTGCTCCCGTGCCCCTGTGCTGTCCACTCCCATCCAGCAGTCCAGATGATAGCAGAGGCTGTCAGCTCGCTTGCTGCCGCCTCGGTCAACAGCAGTTGTTTATTTGCCCCTTGCCATGTGCAGGTTCTGGGCTCTGCTACAGGGGAAACAAGACGAACAGAGAGAGCGGGTCAGGAAGGGACTCAGGCTGTCACCTGGGGGCCGTGGTCGAGGACAGGAGGGTCTCCTTCACGTCAGAGTGGTCTCAGGAGTCCTTTATGTAGCAGACAGGAGGCAGGCGAAGAAGTAGCCATGTGGAAAGCCATGGGAAGAGGGTCCCAGGCTATGAAACCACAGCCCCGAGCCCCGTGTGGACGGGGGACCTGGCATAGCCCCGCACACCACGGGGGCCCGTGAGGTGCAGCAGACAGACGGAGGGCAGGTAGGAGTGTGGGATTTGGGGCCCTGTCAGCAGGTGCCCCTCAGTCCTGGTGCAGAACTGAATTCAGTGGAGAACCACTGGAGGGATTGATGTTGAGGAAGGACACGATTTTCAGGGCTGGGCCCGAGTTACCCCACTTGAGTAAGAGCTGTGTCCGGAGTGTGCCGGTAGCTCAGCATAGGATAGTGGTGGTGGTCTTTTCAGTTGAGGCGAAATTCATACAACAAAACACTAACCGTTTCTAATCATTTTAAAGTCAGCAGTTCCATAGCTTTCAGTACTCTCACAGCATTGTACAACCATCACCTCTATCGCATTCTAGAACATTGTTCTCATCCAGAGGGAAACCTTGTCCTGTTAAGGCGTGGGCCCTGGGCTTCATGGGTTTCCCTGGTGGCTCAGACGGTAAAGCGTCTGCCTGCAGTGCAGGAGACCCAGGTTCAATCCCTGAGTCGGAAGATCCCCTGGAGAAGGAAATGGCAACCCCCTCCAGTACTCTTGCCTGGAAAATTCCATGGACTGAGGAGCCTGTTAGGCTGTAGTCCATGGGGTCGCAAAGAGACATGACTGAGCGACTTCACTTTATTTCTGGGCTTCGTATCAAAGGAGCATGATGGACCAGCCTCTGATGGTGACTCACGTACCTTAGTTTGCAGCGCTCCCTGGACCCCTCTCCAGTGAAAGGGGGAAGCCAGGGACAGATGTCCAGGGCTGGGGAGGGTCTGAGGCTCACCCCGACTTGTGTGGGGAGCATGTGCCAGCAGGAAAATGTCCTGGTCTAATCACGGCTGCGAGCACTGTGCTGCCCCAGATTGGATCCAGAGCCAGGAAGGACTTATCAATGGAGAAACTGATGAAATCCAAGTAAAGTCTGGGCTTGACTCAGTAATAAGTGGGCGACACTGGCTTCTTCCTGGTGATGAACCTACCTGATGGTGACCCATGCTAAGAGCGGGGAAACGGGGCAAGGGGCCTGTGGGAACTGTGTGTGCCGTCTCTGCAGTGTCTCTGGAGACCTGAAATTAGTCTGAAACTTAAAATTCATCTTAAAAAGGAAAATCATAGTGTTGACTCTTCTAACACGTCTTTACCTAACTGAGGTACCCAGACACAGAAAGGAAAAGACAGCCTCCCTCCCTGGGTCCAGCCCCAAAGGAAAGATGTACGTCGTCTCGTGGGGCTAGGGTGAGCAACTCCGTGTTAATGCAGGCACTCTTATCTAGGTGACCAGACCAGCTGCACCTGTTCAGCTCACATAGAGCCTCGGCCTTCACTGCTAACTCTGTCTGTGCCAACGGCTCAGCAGTGTTTGAAAAGCGTTGTGAGGAGAGAGAACACTGCTCATCATCTGTGTTTTGTTCCCCTTCACAGTGAGGAACACTGAAATGCTCTGGGTTTGTTTGTTCGTTTAACCTGGTTTATCTTCGTGTCCTCTGGTCTTGCAGTTGGTTACTTTCTGGCTCCAGGGAAGGCAGGGAGGACATCAGCCCCTCCACCACCACCCCCCACTCCCCAGCATCACAGAACCACAGTCTGGGATTTTTAACAATGGTCCAATTTCCATTCAAATACCCTTCAAGAGGGAGGGCCTTGCCCAGGCTTGCCTTGGCAAATAAATTTTTTAACGTTCTGTGTGGTATTAAGTATTTTTGAATGCAAGCAGAAAGTTTATTAGGAAGTTGTAAAATGTGTGAAACCCAGATTTGGTGAAGCACAGATTTAGAGAGACAGTGCTATATTTGTATTCTACTGCCCCTAAAAATAACCTGCCAAGTGCTCTTTATATGTCTTTAAAACTACAAACACAGTGCAGCAGGGTTTAAAATTTGATATTAGCTAGGTGGGGAGACTCCGGAGCACCCACTGCTTCCCTCCTTGTAGTTTATGTAACCTGTTCAAAGCAGCAGAAGTGGAAGAATTTGTAGAGATGGGAATTCTGTCTCGGCCGGTGAATGGCGTGCTGTTTGTATCTGTGCAGAGCCCTTTCTCGGGTTCCTGTGTCGTCTCTCCCCTCACCTGTATTTTAACTAAATGGACTTGACCTCTTGAGGCTGACCTGCACTAGATTCAAGAGTAACAATCTGGAGGCAGGAGAGTGTGCTTTCTGATGAGAGCTAAAGGCGGGTGATGGTAAGGTCCTTTTTCTCTTCTCAGGGGCAGGTAGTAGTTACTGGATTACAGAATCCACTCCCTTCCCTCCTGAAACATGGTCTGTGTGCTGTCAAGTGAAGAAATACATTAGCAGATGATGTGGCACAAAATCGAGTTGAATCCTTCATCAATAAAGTTCTCCAACTCATCATAGTCATGTGGCAGGGCGTCGGGATCTTGTTCTCTTGGGAAACGCTGGTGAAGAAGATGAGGAACGTGTGATGTGGAATCATGACAGGGCAGGGGAGTAACCGCACTGGGCTTACTTCATTGTGTTCGTCTCAGGCCATGTTGAAGGCCGGAGGGCAGCCCTCTCTATTCCACAGCCAGACCACCCACTGAAAGCGGGCTGGGGCCCTATGTTCCCTGCAGATTCTGAAGGCCGGGTCCAATTGACGGGATGTTGTTTAACATTTCAAACTCAACATGCCAAAGAGGAGATGAGGTGGCAGCATTTCCCAACTCTGCTTTTTAGTATCAGCTTTTTCTTAGAATTCTATTTTATTCCTGTCCACCCACTTAAAGTCTAGGTGTCCTGATTGATGTTGCTTGTAGCATTTCCCAGAAAGACACTGCTGGGGATCGCAGTGATGAGCGTTCCCTTCTGTCCGTCATCCGCCCGCTGACACCCACCCAGCAGCCTGACCAGGGCAGACTCACTGAGCGGCCCTGATCCGGGAAGATCGACCTGGAACAGAAGTCAAAGTGACTGAGAAAGTGCGAAGTCAGGGAGGATCCTAGGTCACCAGCGAGAAGGCCTTTCTCGGGCAGAAACGTGTCCTAACCGCATACGTAGATGGCGGAGCTGCGCCCCGGCACTGAGCTGGGGACACTGGCCGCCAGCATGACTGTCTGGCATCGCTTGGGGAGCTCTCTGTCTGCATTGCCCTGGGGCTGAGACCCAACGCTCCCTTTCCTAGGCGCTCATTATGTGGTCGCAGTTGCTGTGGATCGTCTGTGTTTTCTTGCCCACAAGTAGCAGCGGTGGCCACTGCAGAAAGAGGCCCGACGGGAAGGGGGCTTCCCCCTCCCACGTCTTTCCCCGCAAAGTGACAAAGCTGGAGGTGGGAGGGGGCGTTGACTCACAGAGCCATGCCAAGCTCACACTTGCCTTTTTATTTCTGGAAACTCACACCTGTCAAATTCTCCTCGGTCTGATCCTGGCTCCCCAGGTTAAAGACGAGCACGCAAGGTACCACGGCAAATCCAGCCCCGGAAGCTAGTGTGACCTGCCTTTTGTCTGCTACAGGGCCTGTCGGCAAGCCCTTTGCCTCATCCTCATTAGCCCCCTTCCCTGGTGGTGGGGCGCGGTGGAGGGCCGGGGACAGCTGGCCATGGGTCCGTGGCTGCCAACAGGCCCCCGTCATTTGCGTGGTGCCCCGGAGGCGCTGTGCGCTCAGTCCTGGGGCGAAGGAGCTTTTTATAGCCGGCAAGTCTCCAGCAGAGCAGATTCAGAGAATGGAACTTGGAAATAGGGAGGACCGTCTGAAAGGGCAGAATCACAAAGAGCCGGGAAAGGTTTCAAGCGTGTTCAGATTTTTCTGACATTTAAACTCTGCAGGGGCACTCACTGTTTTGATCTTTAACCTCCTCTCTTCAAAAGTGGGCATTTTCATCCAGTAACTTGGGAAGAGCGGGAGCAACTCTGCAGCTACTTACCGAGTTAAATCCTGGCAAGGAGGCCAGAGAGAGAGGGAGGGCTCACAGCCCCAGCTAGGCCAGCGGGGGCGGAGAGGTGGCATCTGAGGGTCTGGCACCTGCGTCCCAGCTCTTTTGCTCAGGGGCAGAGCACAAAAGTCACAGCCGCAGGTGTCTGGGACCGCCCCGCTCCGTATTCTAGGGGCAGCAGAGGAAGGAGGAACCTTCTCAGTCCCGCGCTGAGCGTGGCCATGGGCAGGCGGGCTGGCCGCCACTGCTCCCCCATGCCTGAGTCCACTCACTCATTCGTTTGTTCACTCCCTCATTCAGGCTTCGGTCCCAACACTGGCCTCTGTGGGGGAGGCTTCATCCAGCGGAAGCTTGATCAGGGAGCTACCGAGAGCTTGTCAACAGATGAGATTATGTCCCAGAAGTCAGTTCTCTGAAATTTCTGAGACATTGAACCCCTCGCATAAATCGAGGGCCTATCCAGATTGTTGTTCGTTGGCTAAATCACGTCCAGCTGTTTCGCCACCCCACGGACTGTAACCCTCCAGTCTCCTCCATCCATGGGATTTCCCAGGCAAGAATGCTAGAGTGGGTTGCCATTTCTTCCTCCAGCCTCCCCAAATAGTCTGTGACAAACCTAACTTGTCACCGGTTCCAAGCCCAGGAAGGGGGCTGTCCCAACATGGGGTGTTCCCAGAGGACAGGACTCCCTTCTTGCTTAGGGCTGTGCGTGTCTGTACCTGCGTAACGTCGAACGTCTCCAGACGGACTCGGTAAACACTCAGTCAGTTCTTTTCAGTCTCATGCCTTAGAATATCTAAACACCTTCCCACCAGCTCATTTCCATTTTCTTTCAGAAGCCCCTCTTCAGACAGCACAGAGAAGGCCCTGGAAGGGCCTGTGGACCTCCTGCCAGGTCTCTGCGCTTGCTTTTGTCGGGTGTCCCGCTCAGGCGAGGCCATCAGCAGAGGCCCTGCACCTAGAGGGGACACCCCTCAATCCAAAGAGGGGTCGCACATTGTCGGAAGGGCCTCTGTTTTGTCCCCTTTACTCTTAAACGCTGTCTAACCTTTTCCGAAAGGAGAGCAGGCACAGTGGAGCCGATACGGTGGCATCGGCGTCCTGTTTCCGTGCCTTCTGTCCTGCCTCCCACGTGTGTCTTCGTAGCCCCAATCGGGAAAGCTACGGGAACACCTTTGACTAGCGAAGGGCTGAGGGGCAGCTTCATGAAGGAAGATAGATGGCTGCTGACAGTCTCCATGAGCAATGGAAGGGGCCCGCTGCAGAAGCCAAGCCTTGGGCTGTCGACAAGCTTCAAGACAGGAGAGGTGACGGACAATTCCAGGGTCATCCCAGAGGGCAGCCCTTTCTGACCAGAGAGCCAGAGTGCATTGACATCGCTGGGTCAGCAGAAAGAAGGGAGGAGGGGATGTCGTTAAGTGTCAGCCCAGGACCCTGGGAGCTGAGAACCGGCGGGGACGGGAGGAGGGGCATTCTGCTCACCCTGAGCCCTGGTCACCACATTGTCTCTTAAATATTCACAAGCTTCTAAAGCAGAATAGGGTTAATCACTTATTTCCCCACCTTACTACCTCTGCAATTCTCCCTGCACCTCCGCGGAGGGTGGTCATGACCAAGAGCCTCCCGTGGACCCAGGCTTGCAGTTACTGTGAAGCAGGAAAGCCCACCCGCTGGCTGGAAGTGGTTTGCGGTCTCTACCATTAGAGGAGTCGCAGAGGACTTGCTCTCGTCTCGTAGCTTCCTTCTCCTGAGGGCTTGCCCAAGACACGTGTGCCCTGGGTCAGAGCCTAGCAGCTGCTTCTGGGAAGCCCGGCCTCCTGCCCTTGCCCAGGCCCCTTCCCATACCCCCAGCGCCTTCCCGGCAGCGTGCCTGTCCGCCCCCCACCGCACCGCCGTGAGGCTGAGCCTCACCGGTCACATTGCCCACCGTGACCAGTCCAGAGAGAAGCAGTCACTAGTCCTCGTTTGGCCTCCCTTGCCTCAGCCCCTTCATTGATGAAACAAAGGGCATAAGGGTACCTGCCTCATGAAATCGGCATCCCAGACTACAGACGCCCCCCCCAACCCCAGCAGTACCCTTTGGGCAGGGCTGACACCCTGATGTAGAATCCCGGTCCCGGGACCTGAAACAGTGCCCTGGTGTCCTGAGAGGGCTGGTGGCCCCTCTGGCCATCCACTGAGATGGGCGTGGTCCCCAGCCAGCAGGGCTGCTGAGAGGCTCCCAGCACCACGGCAGCAGAGCCGTCTCTCAGGCTCTGCAGCGTCTGCTCCTTCTCCTGCGGTTGCCTCAGTTTCAAGGGGCAAGTAGGTGGTATTGTCTGTATTTCTTGGGAGCCCAGATGTCTTTGGATGTGTTTCTCTAACCGCCAGGCTGTTCCCGCAGAAAATAACATCACACCAAGTGGGTACAGAGCAATTCAGGTGTCCTCGGGCTTGGGCTCTGCTGGCAGCCAGCAGCAGAACCTGGCATTTTACCATCTGGAAAGCTCTGAGCTCTTTTCGTTCGTAAATGAAGTGTCTCAATTCCTTAATCCTGGGAAATGTGAAGGACCTTTTGTGAGCGCCTCCTCTGGGCCCCGTAGGAGGCCGTTGCGGTGGTGGCTTAGTCGCTGTCCTGTCTGACTCTGCAACCACGTGGGCTGTGCAGGCTCCTCTGTCTATGGAATTTCCGAGGGGAGAATGCTGGAGTGGGGTGCCATTGCCTTCTGCAGGGGATCTTCCCAACCCAGGGGTCAAACCCACATTTTCCTACATTGCAGGCAGATTCTGACCCCTGAGCCACCCAGGGAAGCTGCACAAAGCTGGTCAGGACTCTGGAGAGTTCCCTCAAGGCTGCCATAGGGTTTCTCTGTTCACCCAGGTGTTCCTCCCCAAGGTACCCCATGACCTCAGCTTTTTCCACCCCTGAACACCCCCCATTTACTCTGCTCCCCTAACCCCATCGGCCAAAAATAAATCCATAGCATCTTGCCTGCTCCTTCTCTCCTTCTCTTGGGGTCCTACCAGGCATGTGGATCCAGTGCAGAGCATCGCCTGGGGCGAGGCAGGGACTTCTGGTCACAGTTGGGCAAGCACAGAACCGGAATGTCCACAGGGTGCTGCTGGGGGTGCAGGAGAGCCCAGGGTGGGAGGGGAGCCCCCTGGCCTAAGTCTCCAGGGGAGAGAAGGTAGCCAGGGCCCAGGCATTCCAGGCCCAAGCCTGGAGAGCAGAGTCAGGGAAGCCGGCCTGGGAGGAGGGGTTACTAAGGCCGTGGTGTCCCTGGGCTGTGATGTGGGGCTGAGGGGAGACAGGACCGGGACTCTGCTCATCGAGGACCACATACGTGTGCTCCCGTGTTGGGAAGGCTCCTGCAGGCGGCTGCCAAGTGTCCTGGAGGAGACACGTCTGCCTCCAAAGGGTCTGCAGCCAGTCTGTGCTCGAGAGTCCCAGGCATTGAGGGGCTTTGCTTTGGAGCATCGGTGGCATCTTGGCTGGGACTTCCAAGAGGGTCAGATTGGAAACCCCTCACCCTAGACAAAAACTTCTTTATGGAGGCTCCAGTCTACGTGCCTCAGGCCACGTTCTATACTTTACAAACAAGACCTCATCCTTCTCAGACAGAACTTGATCTCAAAGCCACGAGGAGGGGTTTTTCACAGGATGGAGCAGTTTCTGCCTTTGCTCCCTAGTTCCCGCCCAGCCAGGCCCGTCCCTGTTGGCCCCGAGCAGCGTTGCCAGCGGACAGTTAGTTATAAGCCCTCATGCAGATGGCTCCTTCATCGTGCTGATGGGAGTATTGATCTTGTCTAGTAAATCTCTAGTCCCCTTGGACCTTGATGCCTCCTCCTCAGGCCTCTGGGCATGTGAACCCGTGGCACACAAATCCGGGGTACGGATTAGAGACTCGAGCTGCGTGATGAAAATGAAACCCCATGCTTCTAGCCTCCCAGACTTCGTCCCAGCGTTGGAAGCCAGTCTCTGCACTGCTCAGCATCACCCCCAGCCCCCAGCACTTTCAAGACTGGCTTCATAGCTCTCAGTTTTGAAATAGTGATGGTTCCTCTTTTTATGGAACTTCTTTTTATGAGTACTTCTGGGACTGTTTTCAATATCTTCATAAAACCAGTGCTCCTCCTTGGGGCAGCATTGCTGTCTCTTTAAACATTTAACACGCTAGGTTCACGTCTTTGACTCTCAGACCCACAGAGAATTTTCTCATTCCACGAGATTCCCAGTGTCCTCATTAAGGGCAGGTCTGTCTCTGCCCAGTGCAGAGACCCCGACTCTTAGCCTGCGAGTGTATCCCGCAGATGAAAGTTCCTTTTTATCGCTCTGAGTGGCGGAAGCAGCATGTGTACAACGAAGTAACAAATGTTTGGCTCTGCTGCCTGTTGGTCTGTGCTCCAGTCTCTTTGAAACCCATGGAGATGGGAAGAGGTTCCCAAGAACAGCACTGTGCCGCTGGTCTCCCTTGTTCTGAGCTCTTGGTAACCGGCCCAGAATTTGAGGACCCCATGAGGGTGACATCCCATCAGGACAGCAGGTGGAGGCAGGCAGGAACCCGTTGCCCCCACCGCCTGCTGGGACCAGCTTGTCTTTTCTAAAAGAACAAAGGGCTTTCATGTCTCTCTGGTTGGCCTGAGGCTGGAGCACGACACACGTGTGCCCTGAGGGCGTGCAGTCAGGCCCTGCAGCAGTGCCCCCTGAAAGCGAGACCTCGGGGCACCCAGCGATCCTAGCCTCCTTTACTGAAGGCCAGTGCAGGAGTGATGTGACCAAGGTCACCCAGATAATTAGTGAGGAACCCAGGCCGGAGCCCCGGGCTCCCGACGCTCCAGGTCATCTTCCCCCCACCCCCTTGCTGCCATTTGTTCACAGTCATGCCGGCATCGAGATGCTCCCCTTCACAGCGGGTGCGAGCCGGTGTTGCTGGAGGAGAGCCAGAGCTGGGTCTCTACCAGACTGTCTTTTAAATAAGCAACTTCTGAACACTCGGGCACTTAACTTCTCCTATTTATTAATCTTGTGGGACAGACTTTTAAGAGGCAGAGGCCGCAGCTCCCCTGGCTCAGCAAGGGAGGCCTTGGCCGTCGCGGGCTGCGTGCGGGCAGATGCTGTGCTCTTGCTGCCTGAGGAAGGGCGCTGCGGGCCGCTGCCCAGGGGTGGGAGTGGTGCCCGATGGCCTGCTCCCAGAGTCTGAACACCTTACCTCTGCTGTAGCGCCAGCTATCCCTCTGGCCTGGAAGCCTGCACAATGACCCTGCAACCTTAGTGGACTTAGGAATCCCTGAAGATAATTCCCGGGCCACCACAAAATACGGCACCTTCTTTTTAAAGGAGGAAATTGCTGGGGCATGGTCCTCTGTTAGGAGGGGCCTGGAGCCCTCCCCGCGTCTCACTGAGCCTGTCTGTGTATCACCGCTCTGTCCTTTGTTCTCCCCTACGGACATCTCCCCTTTGGGCTGCCCTTGTGGCTCTGCTGCTAAAGAATCCGCCTGCGATGCGGGAGACCTGGGTTCAGTCCCTAGGTTGGGAAGATCCCCTGGAGAAGGGAAAGGCTGCCCACTCTCGTTTTCTGGCCTGGAGAATTCCATGGACCGTATACTTCACAGGGTCGCAAAGAGCCAGACACGACTGAGCGACTTTCACTTCCCCTTTCACCGACAAAGAACAGAGCGTATCTGGCCACCATCAAACCCAGGCCCTGAGAGCTGGCCTTCAGCAGAGAGTAGTCCAGCAGGACTTGAACCCGCTCTCCGCCCCTCCCCACCCCCCAGCTGGAGGAGGGCACAAGTGGGGGGAAGAGTGGGCTCTGAGTGCCAAAGCCATCCCTGCAACAGCACCACCCCCCAGCTGTGCTTTGAGTTTTCCTTGACGCACACGGTGCACGCCTGACTAGACACTGCCGGCTTCATCTGCCCTATTTCCGCCTTCATTCTGTGAGGCCGGGAGACTTATTCCCTCTTGAGCTCTGGAGGGTCCTGGGTGGGCCTTGTTCCCGGTGGGTGCTGGCTCTGGGTGGGTGGTTGAGCGGGATGGGCAGAAGCTTCCAGTGGGGGAGGCAGAGGGCAGCCGCGCTGGTGGGGAGAGCTGAGGTGGCATGAACAGGCTGGGACTGAGTCCCGCCTGCATCTGAGAGTCCTGGGCTCCATTCCCAGTGGGGACGAGATGGCCTCCGCGGCCTCCTGTCTGTGCCCCTCCCCCACAGGCTCTACCCACCCCCCCAGAAGCCCAGCGCCCTGCCCTGCTCAGGAGCCCCTTGGCTTAGACACATCACCTCCCTGCGGCTTGGCTGCCTTCCTTGGGAGTGAAAATCGTCTCCCGTCCGTAGCCTCCTCCCAGGGTTGTGGGGAAGGGGAGGGTGACTCCCGCTGGGTGGGTGTTGGCTGTCAGTCAGGCCCTTTTCACGCACTGCCCCTGTGTTGACACATTTAATCCTTGTCCACAGCCGCCTGGCTCGTAAGTCACAGGCACGATCCAAGTGGGTGCCGTCTGGCCCCGCAGCTCGGACTCCTCACCGGGCGCGTGTGTGCAGCAGCCCTAGCTCAGAGCGGTGCTCAGTAGCCGTCACCGCAGAGCCCTGCCCTGGCTGCAGGTGGGTCCATGCAGGGTTCAGCTGAAACAGCTCTTTGTGCACAATATGGCCGGGGAGCTTCGCGAGGCTTGTTGTGACTGGCGTCTCCTCCCGCGTGTTGACTGGCAGCTGTTCCAAGGTCTCTTGAAAGACTCTCCTCTCGCCTTCTGAGCTGAGTTCCCTGTCGGTTTGGGTGCAGGAAGACCTCTTCTGCCTCTCTGAGCCTGGGAAAGGAGGGTGGTTTGTAAGCTTGATGGGTAGAGGAGAAAGCTGGGAGTCCGTTTCACAGAGAAGAGTGGGTTGTTGGCAACAATAGATGCATCACCCTCCTGTAAGTGAGTAATCACCTGCAGTCCAGCCCGAGCCAGAGCCGGGGCTCGGGGTGGGGTGCACACCCCAGACTGAGCCAGAGCATCTGCGGTTTCTCTTGGCCTTGAGGATAGATGGGACGTCTCTTGGCGGAGTCCCCGGCGTCTGCACACTCCTGCTTGTGGCCCTCTGTCTTTCTGTGGTGTCCTCTCCGCGACCATACAGTCACCCCTGCCCCCCCCAGTCCTTTTTCCCGCTTCCCCGATCTCCTTGGCTTATTGTTGCTTTCTTGTCTTCTCCTCCCTCTGTCTCCTTGGGTTCGCCATCCGCTTTGATCTCTTCTGTGCTGTCTTCAAACCCACATTCACTGGTGGGATGAATGGCCTCTCTCCCGCGGGAGCATTAGTGCCCTTCTGTGGCCTCCGCTGCCGGCCCGGGTGGCTTTCATCTCCCAGCGGAATCTCATTAGCTCGACATCACAATGGGACCGAGCCTTGGTCGGGCTGGCCCAGAGTCAGTTTAAATTAGTTAATAGTCATCTTTGTTGTTGTTGCCCGGGGCTTGTTTTTTTTCCCCCACATCTTGGATGCTGAGCAAAAAAAAAAAAAATTTTTTGTTGTTGAAAAGTGTAAAACAAAACAAGTACTGAAGATGGAATGTTTTGACAAAAAGGAAGATCGTTGCAGGTGAATTTCTCCAGTGTCTGACAACCACGTCGTACCCGCCGCGTTGGAGTTCAGCCCCGGGAATGTGAAAACCAGGGGAGGAAATTTGGGAGGTGGCAGGGACGGAAAACGTAGCGAGCCAGTTAGCTTTGTTCCGCTCTACTAAAATATTTCTGTAATTGGAGATGGAGACTTGAAGAAATTCAACAATCATGTCAGCGCTAGAAAAAGCTGCCACCATTTGGCAGTGAAGAGAATATACTGGGCCTTTTGAAAAAGAGGCTGAATTTGGCCAGGTTGCCGACCCAGTAATGGGAAAACTGAATCGGTGCCCTGCCTAGGAGCCAGGGCCAAGACGGAGCTTTGGTGTGTGACCCCCGCTGTTTCTGAAACAGGACATTTTCTGGTTAGTGCGCTTTGCTCTGCTCTGGAGAAGCCTGTTGCCGGCCCCCACATTTCCAGACCTGAGCTGCAGCTGGCAATGGGACTCTGGCTTTCTGTGCCCTTTGCTGGGCCAGGAGGTGGAGGGCAAATGGCGCTGGGGCTCGGGACGGGAGCCTCTGTCCACAGACCGCAGAGCTGGCCAGGGCGTCTCAGGAGGGAGGCGGTATAGGCTCGGGTCTCGTGGGGTCTGCGCCCACACACCCCTTGCCCCTCCCCAGCTGTGTGGCCTGTAGGTTTCCATTTCTTCAGCTGTAACATGGACCTGGGGGACTTTCCCTGGTGGTTCAGTGGCTTTGACTCTGCGTTTCCAATGCAGGGGGGCCCAGGTTTCATCCCTGGTCAGGGAGCTAGATCCCATATGCTGCAACTAAGACCCAGCACAGCAGAAGCAGAGAATCTGCCTGCAGAGCAGGAGACCCAGGTTCTGTCCCTGAGTCAGGAAGATCCCCTGGGGAAGGGCATGGCCACCCCCTCCAGCGTTCTTGCCTGGAGAATCCCATGGACAGGGGAGCCTGGCGGACTACAGTCCATGGGGTCACAGAGCTGGACACGACTGAGCAACTAAAACACACACACAGTGAGCCTGGGAGACCCCCTGCCTCGGGGCGCGTGAGGATGAGTGAGCAGCGCATGCCTCACGCTCTCATCAGTGTGGCTGTCCTCGGTTCACGAAATCAGCCCACGGTCCTGCAAGAGCGCCTTTCTGAAGTAAGGAAAACCCTGCCAGCCCACCACCATTACCCCCACTCCCTTTCCACTGCAACATCATAAAATATGGGTAGTGTGCTTGGTTTTCGAGTCGTGAAAAAGACAAGTGATCCTTCGAGTTTGTGGTCCTTTGTTTCCCTCATGCCCCAGAAGGAAATGCCTTTTTCCTACTGCCCAGAATACTCTGCCTCCTGAGTGACCTCGCTCCTCAGCTGCAGCGGGGCAGGCCTGGGGGGCTGCTGGAAATGCCCAGTCTTGGCCCCACCCCACACCTGCCTATGATAATTGTCCAGTAGTCATGCATGGCTGTGAGAGTTGGACTATAAAGAAAGCCGAGTGCTGAAGAATTGATGCTTTTGAACTGTGGTGTTGGAGAACACTCCTGAGAGCTGAAACTCCAATACTTTGGCCACCTGATGCCAAGAGCTGACTCATTTGAAAAGACCCTGAGGCTGGGAAAGATTGAAGGTGGGAGAAGGGGATGACAGAAGATGAGATGGTTGGATGGCATCACCAACTCATTGGACATGAGTTTGAGTAAGCTGTGGGATTTGGTGATGGACAAGGAGGCCTGGTGTGCTGCATTCCATGGGGTTACAAAGAGTCAGACTGAGTGACTGAACTGAACAGCAAGATCCCCAGGGGGTCTGTGTGCCAATTCTCATTTGCCTCCTCCTATATTTCGGGATCTCAAAGAACAGCTGGAAAGGCCGGCTTGATTTCAGGGCCCCCACCCCAGAGATTCGATTCTAGGTCTGCACTGGGGCCCGAAAGCTCACATTTCCAACACATTCCTGGGTGATGCCTAAGCAGGCATCCAGCACCAGCCTGCTTCCCTGCTCCGAGTGCTTGCGTACACTCTTGTCAGCAAACCAGAGAACTGGCCTGGGTGTCTTAGATGGGAGGCGAAGATGGGAGACAACATAGAGAGGCTTCCTGAGAGGCATGTAAAATAAATGGTCGGGACAGGGGAGAGAATTCTCCAGAAACTTTGTTTCTTTTGTGATGGCAAATATTATTGTAAGGCCTGTCTTATGAGTGGGACTTTGTTTTTAGCAGGCACCTGGATGGGTAAGAACCAAGCTCTAAGCTCAGGCCTGCTCGGGGCCCAGTTCACTTCGCTGCATTTTGTAGCCGTTCATTTCACCCTGCCAATCACCACCCGCCATTTTGCCAAGTTATCATTCTACTGTATTTTTTTTTTAAGCCTTGCTCATTTTAGAAAGCTGTCTGTCAAAAATCTTAAAATAAAAACAGTCTTTGCACTTGAAGCAATAAGTACCATTTATCTTGAAAGTCACTTGGGTAAGAATTCTCGGCATGATTGGATATATGCACCGTGGCTGTGTTTGCAGGAAAGCGGCACAGGTGTTTCTGGTTCGTGGCTTTTGGTGAGTGGCCATCTTATAGTTTATTTCTCTATTCAGTAAATATGTGCCGAGCACCTACTAGATGCCAGCTGATAGTCTCGGCCCCAGGGACACAGCAGGGGCCAGCTGGGCATGAGCCACGCCTGCACAGAGCTGATCACCTCGCGGAGTTCACCAGCCACCACGCAGGCCCTGAAAGCCCAGTGGGAAAGAGGGCCAGTCCCAGGGCCAGGCAGAGTGGAAGAGAGGGGGCAGGAGGGTCCAGGGCACGGCTGGAAGATGAGCACTTCACAACCTGACCATTTCCCCTCGGGGGAAGCCACGGCTTCTAGAGGTTCTGTGAGCTGAGGAGCCAGCCTCCTTGCTCTTCAGGGTGTGGCCTCTCTGGCCTTGAGTGTAGACACACAGGCAGACTAACTTCTGGATCATTCATAATGCCTCTTGCTGAACCCAGCCCAGCCCAGCCCTGCTGGTTTCCAGCCGATCAGTTTGCTTAACTGCTGCTGAGGTCTGTCAGCACACCGTGGTGTCCTGGTGGGAATGGTGCCGACTGAAGAAATACACACAGCCTGGTCCGGCAGGAAAGACTCCATTTCTCAGCGGGAGGACGGACGAGTGGACACAGGCAGACCACGCTTACTCGTGTTCGCAGAGTTGATGGTTCTGTTTGGCGTTTTTGTTTCCTTCTGTCTTTTGACCGTATCATTTGTAATGGCAGGATTCCCTGATGAAGACAATCAAGTAAACCATGAGTCTGAACACAGCTATCAGATTGGGAACAGTCTGTTCACCTGCTGATGGGTGGCAGGCATTAGCAATCTAGGGTGTCATCACATTTCAGAACTACAGGGGGTCTTCGGCCAGCGCTTTGCTTTTTAGGAGGGACACTGAGACCAGAGAGATTCAGTGGATCAAGGTCAGCGGACAGAGCTGGGGCGGAAACCCAGCACACGTTCCATCTGGTCCTCAGATGCCCCGTGTGAACTTAGAGCCATAATGCCCTTGGCTGTGAGAACAGCTGGTGTGGCCCACTGGGCCACAGCTTTCAGGGAGCTGGCCAGACTGAGGCCCACACTGGGAGCAGCACAGCTCTTCAGAACAGTAGTATCTCTGAGGCCCCGGGGAAGATCCTCAGAAATGAACAGAATGAGACAGAATGGGAATTGAAGGAAGCAGAGAGACAGACCAGTTACACTGGCAGGAAAATCATTCCCAGGTAAAGACTGAAGTTGAACATGGACAGTTGGAAACGAGCCTCTGCGTCCAGGCAGTGTTAAATGTAGCGGCTGCTACTGCTGCCGCCCAGTCGCTTCAGTCGTGTCCGACTCTGTGTGACCCCATAGACAGCAGCCCACCAGCTCCCCCGTCCCTGGGATTCTCCGGGCAAGAACAGTGGAGTGGGTTGCCATTTCCTTCTCCAATGCATGAAAGTG
Organism: Aepyceros melampus; assembly: GCA_006408695.1. Taxonomy (NCBI): domain Eukaryota; kingdom Metazoa; phylum Chordata; class Mammalia; order Artiodactyla; family Bovidae; genus Aepyceros; species Aepyceros melampus. Next base: position 293,824 of record SJXQ01006331.1, on the reverse strand, counting down.
AAAGTGAAGTTGCTTAGTCGTGTCGGACCCCTAGCGACCCCATGGACTGCAGCCCACCAGGCTCCTCCGTCCATGGGAGTTTCCAGGCAAGAGTGCTGGAGTGGGGTGGCATCACCTTCTCCATTCATGCAGTGGAAAGGCTGGTAAAGCCCCTGGCACCCGCTGCTGTTCCTCTCCACCAGCCTCTGGCCACACCTCTCTCAGGTGCTGCAGCCTACCTGGAGTTGCTGGAAGGTTCCACACTTTACCTGGCCCCGGGCGTGAATATTTATGTCTTTTCTGCTCTCAACACTCCTCCTCTCCCCTTCCCTGCCTCGAACCTTGCTAAGTAGCTTTCCACCTTCAGGCTTTATTAGGTATCTTCTCCGTGAGCCGTCAGATAAAAGGAGCACCTTCTTGTTTTCTCTGCTGGTTCCGAGTGGCTAACCTAGCCCTTATCCTTGGTTCCCAGGTGACCGACCACGCCACCACCGCCCTGCTCCACTACCAGCTGCCTCAGATGCCCGACGTCGTGGTCCGCTCCTTCATGGTAAGTGAAGGGGCCTTGGCCCCTCAAGTGAAAACAGGCAGCTCAGAAGGTAGCTCGCAGGGGCCTCGCCAGGGAGACGGCCCAGTGTGGAAGTGCTGCTTCCTTTCAGCTGGGCAGGGATCTAAGATAAACCACATCCCACTCCGTTAACTGGTTTGCCTATCATTGCCAGACACGTGGTTTCAGAAGTGACCTTCCGACACAGCTTCCGGGGTTGATTTGGTCAGTAGGTGTTTATCAAGCTCCTGGCCTGTGCCAGGCCCCAAGCTTGATGCTGCAGTGGCATCATTCTTCCTCTTGGTTCCCAGGTGACCGACCACGCCACCACCGCCCTGCTCCACTACCAGCTGCCTCAGATGCCCGACGTCGTGGTCCGCTCCTTCATGGTAAGTGAAGGGGCCTTGGCCCCTCAAGTGAAAACAGGCAGCTCAGAAGGTAGCTCGCAGGGGCCTCGCCAGGGAGACGGCCCAGTGTGGAAGTGCTGCTTCCTTTCAGCTGGGCAGGGATCTAAGATAAACCACATCCCACTCCGTTAACTGGTTTGCCTATCATTGCCAGACACGTGGTTTCAGAAGTGACCTTCCGACACAGCTTCCGGGGTTGATTTGGTCAGTAGGTGTTTATCAAGCTCCTGGCCTGTGCCAGGCCCCAAGCTTGATGCTGCAGTGGCATCATTCTTCCAAGACACCCACTCCTTAGACTCTCAGATTGCGGGGGGACCAGAAACAGCCATGCCCCGTGTGCGCCAGCTCCCGCCAGCTCTCGTTAACGTGGAGGATTTCTCAGGCCAGTTGTTTAACCGTTGGTGACTTGACATGGAGCCAGAACGCTTACATCATGGAGATCTGTCCTCCACGTGGGCACTCCGCTCTGCCCCCCATCCCTCCCCACCCCAAGGCAGTTCGTCAGGTGGTCACGTGCCCGCCAGTCGGCCTCAGCCTGGCCCACAGCCTGGAAGAGGCGGACAGCTGTTTTAGCACCACAGCGTCACACCCTTGTATGGTTGGCTCCTCTCTCACTGGGGCTGACGCTCCCTGCTTCATTCCTGCCTGGGGGCTGCCCCTTAGAGTAAGGATGTATTAGCAAGTCCCTGTCCGTGCTGACAGCCACGTGGAGTTGCGCTCCTGAGATCCACCTCGTCACGTTCGCCACCACAGTTAAGCTTCTAGGAGCCTGTAGTTCATGTCTTAGAAAATACAGCCCAGCTCATTCATTGGCTCTCACACTGGGGAGGCTGGACATACAGACCTGGGCTTTGTGGAGCCATCACATTCTCTCATGTGTGGAGAACACTTTCAGTTGGCAGTCTCCTTCTTGGGTGGATGGAAAGACTTGCTTTTTAACCTAACGTGTTAAAATGCCTGGTTTCCCTTTAGAAAGGATGAATAGTTTAACTGAATGACCACTGACCTCACATTTGTTGCCGGAACCTCAGGCCCCGAGCCTTTGGAGGGGGCAAGATGGGTGGGCCATGGTCAGCCATCAGGAGGGCCGCTGTGATGAAGACAGCAGGATCTGTGTCCGTCAGCTTGGCCGAGGTCTCCCAAGAGCCATCTCCTCCGACCGACAGAAGTGATCACGGTGGCGCGTGCCCCCCTTGCTGGCCCGTCGCCGCAGCTTTGGGCTGGCGCGGCTGTGCGTCTCCTCGAGTCGGGGAATTGAGTTACGAGTCTCATCCTTATGTATGACGCCCGAAGGATCTCTGTCCCCTGAACCCACGAGTGCGCTTGCTGCTTATTGGGTTACTCGGTGGCACCAGGTTGTCCCCGCCCTCCCCCCAGGCGTGTCGGGCCGCGCTGTGACAGTAAGTGGTGAGCTGTGAGATCAGATTAGAAAGAAGGCATTCAACCTTAGCGGGGAATTCTCCGCTCGCCCTCTGTCTGCACGTCTCCGGGGCCACCTCTGGATGGCGAACACAGAGAGGCTCAATGCCGGTGTTCAGAAGACCCAGGACTCGGATGGAAGGTGGTTACATGTGGCCCCTAAGCCAGGAGGCTGGGCTGAGGTTCACATCCGCCCCTTTCCGGGAGCGCTCCCTGCCTCCCAGAGCAGGGACTTCTATTTTAAATCTCCCCTAGCAGGAGGGGCCCAGAGTGCCGGAACTGAGACCCAGCAGCACTGTGACCTTGTGGATGCTCCAGGGAGCTCTCTGTAAAATCGTGGGCGCCTCCCGGGGTCGCAGCCAGCCCAGGTCCTCCGTCCTAGAGGTCATTAGGCTGGGCAGGAAGGACGACATTGGAAGCACCCGGATCCGTGTCTTTCACGTCTCTCCTCACTTCTCTTTTTAGACCTGGCTAAGAAGTTACATAAAGCTGTTCCAGGCCCCGTGCCC